>JANSVA010435434.1:0-18491 GCA_025504915.1 Erythroxylum reticulatum | reverse complement strand
ATTTAGTTTGCATTTCATGACAATTAGGCTAGCTTAGATCATTTGCTCTAGGTTCCGATTAAGTGAGACGACCCAGGGTTGCACTCTATATTGCAATCCTTGGAATTAAATTTTTGATTCGGTTTCCAAAGGAGTGATCCAAAGACTCAACTACATACCGATCAAAGGCTTAGAAGTGGGTCATGATCGTGGCCTACAGTTGCTTACGAACTTCACGTTTCTAGGGACTTTGTGGTCCTTTAAGACCTCGAAAAAACTCTAAGGTTACCTAAATCGTAAAATATTATCTAAAGAACATTAAGAGGCATGTAAAGGAGCTTTTGGCATTAGCCACACTTCAAACCATAAAGAGAGAAAGAAGAAGAAGGATGAGGAAGAAGAGGAAAAGGAAGCTAACTTGATATACCTCCCAAATTAGGAGGTTTCTCGACGTCACTGCATGTCGTCATATATTCTAGGTCAATCTTTCCTTTCTGTTTCAATATTATTTATGTATAGAATTGAGATGGATAGTATGATGATAGGATTTGAAATACTGATGATGTTCTAAATTGGGGATTTTATTTTGATTTAATGACAATTTAGTCGAATGTGTTTATTGAATGAATGTCTTGATTAAACTGAGAGGGTGAACTGAATGAAAAATGATTAAATCTTATTAATGAGAGTTAGGCAATTTAATTGAAACTGTGATAAATTATATTGGTAATTGTACGAAGAGAGATCTCATGTGATGTTTTGATAGTTTATTAGATTGCTTCAGATCTAATTAGGGTTTTGCACAATTTTTAAATTAAGAGATTGCAAATTCCATAATCTGATTAGGGTTTATATTTTAAGGTTTAATGAATAGTCTACAACCGACACTCCATTGACACATAATCAGTTAGGATAGCATTAACGTTAAGCAAAATCCCTTTTCTCATAAATTGGTAAATTCCTTAGGTTGATTTCTATTGTGATTGCATATTGCTCACTTGTTAATACTTTATGTTTAATTTATGATTTAATTGGTTGAACTCAATTCTTATAATTAATTTCTATTGCACCTTTTATTTTCAATTTTATAGTTTTTCTAGCCTTAGATTTTAGGATTAGATTACTCTCCTTCCTTGTAAGATCGACACCTTTAATAATACGCTACGAACCATGTGTTTGTGAAATGCTGAGCGTTATAAGATTAAAACTTACCCTAATCAAGTTTTTGATACCATTGGTAGGGAGGTGTAGAATTAGTTTAATTCTTGTAGTCTAAGGCATTTCACTATCTTTTGTGATAATGGTGCCCAATAACAAGAAGGAGAAAAAGTGTAGGATGTTTGGGTGAAAAGTCGAAAACACATTGATTTGGACATCACAAGGTAGTAATGAAGAATCCAAAAAATTAGATATCAAGAAGAGATAAAAATAAAAATCATGGAGGATATATATTATAGGGAGCAAAGGACTCTTTTAACTTTCAATAAGCCCCAATTTAGTTAGGAAAATCATCATCCTTACATGAATACGTACATTTTGGGGTAGTAGAACCACCCAGATTTCTATTGGTCTAGCAATGAAAGTACTCACATAAGACATCAAGAGCTATTAGGATTTCAATAAGATGAGTCCAATTCATGGGGTTCCAAATTGGAAAAAATCATAGATAAGCTAACAGATATGGAAGAGACCTAAAAGAGACTAGAAAAGCAATTTAATTAAGTCACAAAAAATCATGCCTCTTCTGTTCACAAACTGGAGATTCAATTGAGATGGCTTTCCTGTGAATTTTGTAAGAGAAGTGTGGAAGTGTAACATACCACTCTCGCAAGACACGTACCTGACATCCTGAGTGATATCTAATTACGTATCCTGCAAGGATGGCATGCTAGAATAGTCATTCAGCCAAAACTCATTACAAACTTCTTTTTCTTAATATACACATATGCAAAAATTAATAATCAAATCGGGCCTACTTTATTCTTAAACATTTCCATTCACAAGTGTTACAATCATCTTACAAATTATCAGAATTCAGTAGCCACTTGGTCTTTTTTCAGATACAAAACACTTGTAATCATAATGTCATTTCATTACCAAATCATTTACAAACTCATTGTATAATATTTCCAGAAGTGTAACTCAAAACAAAAATCACTAAAGACAAATGCAGGTGTAAATTGATCCCGACCCTTAGTCCATATTTGATTTCAGTGGCTAAACTTCAATTAGCCTAAATGAATATCTCCTCTGAACCTTAAAAATTTTGCACATTTTGGTTCAGTTTTGAAAAACTCACTAAATGACCATCTTTAATGACTCACTCAATCACATAACATATATAGTTCATATAATCTCATAATTTACTTCACTTTTATCGATTCATCATGATGAGTCACATACATTTCACATCTTTCCATTTAGCAAATTGCATCATACATCATTGACTTCACATACCCATTTTCACACAAATACATGTCCACATTATAATTCAATAAGGCAAACGCTATTATTAAGTGTATATGCAATGATCGTGTGACCTACTTTAAATTATTACGATGTTGTGACTGAGTGCCTATAACTATCCCGTATCAATTGTGGATACTAGGCTCATTGATAATTGTGTCTTACTTGTAGCAGATATAGGGCTCATTGTACATATTGAGCCTTTAGCTTTTAACCACATTTCGGAGCTTTAAGTTCATTTTCAGTAGCTACTCAAGTCATAACTATCATTATCTGGTCATGCATTCATGTATGAAATGCATTATATTCATATTCAATCATTCCCATTCAAACACATTTACAATCACAGTCCCATTCCCATTTAGCTTCAGACCATAGTCTAGCATTCAACAAACATGTTGAGTAACACATATTTCATCAAATTCACATACAAGGAACACTTTAATTGTCCCTTTCATGATTTAATACCTCAGACCTTCATTATCTGAAAATAGTACAATCAATTCCACGTTTAGAACAATCACATTCACATTTTGTAATCATTCAACCCATAATATAATAACAAAACAATCAGTAAAGTAAAACCATCTAGGTCAACTCACAGTACGCTCCAGATAGCTATAACATCTAGGTCAACTCACAGTACGCTCCAGATAGCTATAACATCTAGGTCAACTCACAGTACGCTCCAGATAGCTATTGCCTTGAAGTCCTAGCAATGTCTAGATATTGTCTCTGAATATGTTCCTCTATAACATATAATACATACACATATCACAATTTTGCACAAGTATGAATTCATTTATGCACATTCACGTATGCCGAATATGTACAATGCATGTTCTTCACAATTCTGGGATCCTTATCATTATTCTTGTCATAATAATCATTCATATATCAAAACTCAATTTATCAATCCATATTTGTTCAAAAACATACTTTTGGGTCCACTTTGCATGATTATTCTCAACAGCAAAGCAAAGTAATTTGATAACACTTCCTTTTATAAAATTGTTTTGCCATGTCTTAAATTTCTAATGATACTAAGATCATTCAATTTAATTCAATATTCCAAAATTTATACTCAATTTACTTTGGACTATTCTTAAAACATAACTATACTCTATATTCAACTCAAGTATAATTCTCGAATTTTTAGAGATAGAATTGAAATTCCATATCTTCAGAAAAATTATGTACATATTTCTCTAGTTAAATTTAAATCAAGAATCATTCCATTTGAAAATCTACAGATCAAGATGTAGTCAAAATACCGAAGCATGCTCAGTGAAATCATTCCGGTTGACAATATTCCAGCACTCCTAATCATATTCATCCTACATTTATCACTCAATATTTTCACAATGGATTCATATGATCATAAGTTTTGGTTGAGAGATAGAAAAATGTATTATGAGTTTCTTGTTTCAAATCTCATGTCATTTGGAGGTCGGGAGAAGAAGTTATAACCTAAGGAGTGAAGGATGTTCAAAGCTATCAAATAGCATAACACATCCACTGTGCGATCGTGCACACCCAGATGACCTTCCTAAGTCACGATCATGCTTGCACATGATCATACAACCCCTTATGACCCTTAAAAGTCATCATAGTGCTTGTGCATAATCGTGCACTCCCTTTTATTCCAACTTCTTCTAGCTTATCCCCAAAACAGACTTTCGAGACAATTGTTCATGGTCATGTTGACAAGGGATATAAAGGATTTAGGCAAAAAAACTCTTCTGAAAAATTGTTTATTTATGTCTTTATTTTCTAATGAAACTCATTTCATACAATTTTGTTTAGTATTATGTAAGTTATACTAAACAAACTATAAACTATTCCTAAACCACGTTAGAATCCAAATACTCGATTTCAAGAAAAATTTGAAACTCTTAAAGATAGAATCCAATTTCTATTTCTTCATTAGAAATATAGTTATTTGTTTCTAATTTATTCAAAAATTAAAATCATCTTGTTTGGATGTCTAAAGATAAAGTTATGGCTAAAATACAGATGCATGTTCAGTGAAAACACTGCATTTGTACATTTTCTAGCATTCTTCATCACTACTTTCACTTCATTTAAATCCTCTCTATATCAAGACCTCACCTAATCCTCATTCCTTATCATATACTGACTTCAGTTCATCTAAAAAACACCTAAAAATTTACACACGTCAAAATACCATTTACAGTATCATAAACTTAAAACTCAACTTACTTGATTTAACTAAACTTCCAGCAGTTGATATAGACTAAAATTCTTAATTTAATGTAAGAATCGTTTACCAATTACTCAAGCATAATCAACAAGTTGTTTCAGTGATGAAGAAAAAGAAGAGAGTTTTGTGTTTTTTGGTGAAGAACAAACTAAGTGAAGAACAAGCTATAGTAACTTTTCCATATTAAAAACAAGAGAACATGTGTTTTTAATTCACTGCCACATGTTACCATTGCATATAGGCCATTTTTCACTAAATGAATAGTCCACGTGTCTCACTATAATTGGACCATCTTTCAACATTTTTCCTAGTCCAAAAATACTCCAAATTTCCAAAATATTTCCAAAATTTCAAAATCAACTTTAATATAATCCAATTTAATTTTTTCAAAACAATAAAATCCATAATTCCCATTTATAGATCAATTTTACCTAGAAAATGTCATGAATGCATATGTAATCATATTAATGTGCAAAAATCAATATTATCGTGTATGTGTATGCCATATTTTCCATAAGCATGAACTGTACTTTCTAATTTCTCAATAATTTCTCATATTCACTATTCATGTCTTATCATAGGTAACGGGATGTTACAATTCTCCCCTCCTTAAAGAAATTTCGTCCTCGAAATTCTTATATGATTTATCAGAAAGGTAGGGGTATCATTTCCTCATATTTTCCTTCATTTCCCATTTAACTTCATCATTCGAATAACTTTCTCCACTTGACTGTAGTCAATGGAATCAATCAGTTTTACAGTTATTTATTTAGATATCACACAATCTTGTCTATTTCCTCAATATATTTTAGATTACTCAAAATTTTCACTTCTAGTGCCGACATTACATCTGGGTCAGATCATATCACTAATTCTTATCATACTCACATACCACACTTTATGCATTTAAGATGTCTTTGTTGATAATAAAAACTCATATGTTAATGGTCCTATTTTTACAAGAATTTCAAGTGGACCATTTGTGCCGGGCTTAGCTTATACTTTTTCCATCCTGAACACACTTTGCTAAGGTGATAGTTTCTGAAAAAAAATTCATATTTTACTTGATAATTCACATCTCTTTAGTGTTAATACACTTAACTCTTTTGTCTATCTCACTTTATTCCAAATCTTCAGTGTTGATCCACCTAATTCCTCTGTCTTTCTTGAGCCACTTAATTTCTACTACATATCAATTTCACTTATCATCAACATCTGCCATCAACTCCAGACTTCAACTACTTTTAGGCCTTATTCATCCAAATATAAAGGCAGACGACTCTTTCTATCTTATAACGCCTCATTTGATATCCTAATGATATCATTGTGATATTGATTATTATGCTTAAATTCAATTAAAACGATACATTTATCTCATGTTTCTATGAACGCAAAATATAAGCTTTAAGCATATCTCCCATAGTTAAAACTGTTGACAACTCATATATATAATCACTTATTTTTACATCCTTGACCATAGAGGTTGTTCTCTATGATTTCTCTAACAATCTTTTATTCAATCATCTTGATCGTGTACACAACTTCTTATTTCAATCACAGGGTATCATTTTCTAATTCAAACTCAAAATTTGGATTCATTTTCAATATTTATTTTTCTCAATAAGATTCTTAAATTTTAAATCCTCACTTTGGGCTTTGCTAATCTTTTCATGCAAAACTAATTTTAAATATCAATTTAGCTAATAATACTTTATTTTTCCCAAAAGTCAACTCAATATTCTATGCTCTTCATTATACTAGGTTTTAGTAACCACATTATCTGAATTTGTACTATTCCATTATTGAATTTTGCTATTAAAGCATCAGATATATACTAGCTTTTCTAGGATAGTACTCATTTATACAATCATAATCCTTTAGTACTTCTATCCATTGTCTTAGTCTCGTTTTCAATTCTTTCAAACTTAATAATGATTTCAAACTTTATTGAAATGTATATTTGTAACGTCTCCAAGCTCTCAAAGTAACGGCTATTTTAGCACGTTTCAAATCAAGTATCAAATAATCAATTCATAAGACTTTAATTGTCTCTATGCATACAAAATCATTTTATTAAGTTGTTAAGTTATCAATTTGTGCATTGTTTGTACTTAATTCTCTTTAATGTGTTGAAATTATTATTCAAAATTAATGGATGTCTTATAATTGTTTGCGGATGATTTCCAAAACCTTAGAGATGAAATTGAATAAAAAAGATGAAAAAGAAACGAAGAAAATCTGAAATTCCAAGTATGATAGCAATTTAGTCACTAAGTGTGGGCACGTGTAAGGATGGAAAAAATCTATAGATCTATTTCCAAGATTAAAATCGAGATTTTCACAATCGTTAAAGTTTAGATTTCCATCTCATCAAGCGGATCAACCACCTAACATTGGGGGATACGTTATCTGCTAAAAATCATGAAAGAAAGAAGGGAAGAGAGATCGGAAAAGGCATAAAAGATTAAATAATGTTACTGTTCACACAGTCTTTAGTGTAGGATAGTTTTTTGCAGATTTTTCTGCAGAATTTCCATAGGATTAGTTTTAGTTTCTGCATTCTTTCTTCTAGTTTTCGGCAGCAGAGTTTAGGAGTAGTTTTGACACTTTTTTGCATTCTTCTTTTGTTCTTTTTAGCAGTAACTTAGGGATAAAGTTTACGTTTTTGCACTTCTTCTTTTATTTTTATGGACACTGCTGATTCTCGATTTCTGCATTTTTCTTCTAGGGATTTTGGTATTCTTTAGGGAAAGACTAGGGATGGAGACTATGTGTTTTGTTATTTCTTTGATTTCCACTTTCGTTATGAATAACTAAACTTCTTTTCTTGGTTGAGGGGAACCTTGTTTTCACTTATTATATGTGAAATGTTTCAATAAAGTTTGTTCATTAACAAATATTGAGTATCTTCTGAATTACTTTTTCTAATTGGATTGATTGATTTCTAGGTGCACAACTAGGGATTGATTCGTTCAATAGCTAGCTTAATGAAATATGATGTTCAGTTTCACTAATCACAAGTATCAATTAGGATTACCTTTTTTACGTTAGAGATGGAAATTCTAAGAAGATGTTCATCTTGATTAATTGCATGTTGTATATGTATTATCTTGTTCATTAGTTTCTTGATTCTTAAATCTATTATTCAATTGAACCTACGATTGTATCTAGGTTGTTGTTTAATAATAATGTTAGGATACATGTTTTTAGTCATTTACACTTCAAAGAAAATACCCCCTATTGAATGTTTATTGATTGAAATTTTATATCGAGGATCCATTTTAGCGTGATAACATTGGTGACCTGAAACCAAGGTTTTTCCATTAAATTTTCAGATCCAATCACTTTTATTAAATTAAGATTTTTATTATCTATTTCTTAAATTTCGTGAATTGAAAACAACCCCCTTTTTTTGTTACATTGTTTTAGTTTCAAACTCGCTAACCTTTACCGTTAAAAATTCCTCGTGAGAACAATATCCACTTACCACTACTACATTAATTTGTATTAATGGAAGTTGTATTCTTTTTAAATTTTGTTACAGATGACAGCAATACCAAATTTTGGTGTCGTTGCTAGGGAATTTCTTAACAGTTTTTCTAGTGATGTTTTTATTTTTAGTTTCATTGCTCTTAGTTACCTTGTCTTCTGTTTGTTTTAGTTTCACAGCTTTTTTTTATTTTTTGGTCTTTTAGCAGCATGGCTCACTATCAATATAATTTTGATTCTAATTTTTCATATTATCCTTGTTATGATAATGAGTTTCCATCTATTGCGACTTCCAGGTTTGACCATCAAATCACATATTTCACATCCTTAGCCGTACATGTACTGAGGGATGAACAACAAGCTAAGGTATGTGAAGTTTGCTCATTTTTTTGCTTATTCTTTTTGTACGTGTTCTTTTCTGCAAAATACATAGTATAGATTCACTTCTCCACTGAGTTACTATGAAGAACAGTCCTACTTGGAGCTAGAGCCTCCACCACCACCATCGCCACCATAAGCTGATGAGATGTCTTTGCAGGAGATCGTAATGAGTTTGACAATGAGAACTCTTCAATTCCAGCAGTATCGATAACCATATGTTCGTAGGCAAAATCAAAATGTAACAATGAATTCCAAAGGTAAGTCCTCTCTGGAAGATATAGTTCAATCTTTGGCCACTAACACTTTGACGTTTCAGCAGAGTATTGAAGCAAGTATTCGATATTGAAAGTCAACAAAGAAACATTGAAAATCAATAAAGGAATATCGAAAATCAAATAAGCTAAATGAAAACTGTCATAAATCGATTGGAAGCATGAACTTTTTTAAAATTTCCAGCACAACCGACGATCAATCCCAAACAAAGTGCGAAGGCTATCACACTGCAAAATGGTAAGGAATTGCAAGAACCATTTCCGAAAAATTCCAGAAGAGAGGTAGAAGAAGAAATCACGCAAAAGGAACCTTCACAACTAGAAATGATGCAAAACAATCTGCAGAATATGGTGATTCTGCCCCCTTTTTCAAGTTAATTTGCCAAAACAATGAAGGAAGAGCAAGTATAGTTAGGAGAGGAAGAGGTTATAGTTCAAGAACAGATGGAGGATGTGCAACCTCCTAAGGTAAGTGATGACGTTCATGTTATCGCTAACCAAATTTCGTTTCCTTTTCCTAGTTGTTTACAGGTAAAAGAAGAAGAAGAACAAGTGGAGAAACAAGAAGAAGAAAAGTCTCTAATCATATATGAGTTGAACGAGCTGTGGCAAGCAAGCTAAAGATAGAAGGTGGCAAGCAGGATGTCAAGTCTCTGCACCCATTGGCGTTACTCTTACAGAGATCATCTTGGTGTGAGAAGGGCGATGCCCAAAAAGGTGAGTGGATTAGAGTATGATGGTGAAGCGATGAAGTTCCACTCATCAGAAGTCATGCAGCATCGTGCTGATAAAGAGCCTACTTCGAGGGAAGGTGCTCCAGGATCCTCATGGAGTTTGAGCATGCTTCCTGTTGGACTCAAGCATCCATTCGATAATGGATGATGTACATATGCCAAGGGTCAAGCTTATGACCTTTGACAACCATTTAATAGAAGTCACCCCATTCGTATCCCTTTCTTTTATGTGTTTTTTTGGAAATTTTTTTTTATTTTCATTTTTAGGTTTGATTCAGTTTAGTTAGGAATTTAATTTAATATTTTCAATTCTGCAATTTTATTTTTTTTTCTTTTAATTTTTAAAAACTATATAAAAAATGAAAAAAGAATTTATTTACATCGCCCCCATTTTCCCCTATCTTTTTCCTCTTATCCTTTCATTTAGTTCTTTTCTCACCATCATCATTCACTGCAAGTTCCATGCGTTATTGCCCTTATAGTGCACACTACACCAACCCTTCCATACAACAGCCATCTTTCAAATTGTTATTAACCGAAAAACCTACCTAGCCCTCATTTATTATTTTACTAATTTTGTTTCTTTTCTTTTGTGATTGTAGGGCTACGTTTCACAAAAACACAATGCTAAGGAGACATAGTGAGTTACAAAGGTTGGCTACTCCAATCACGTCTTTTTTGGCCTATTGGGACTATGAAGGATTCTAACCTCCATATTTGCCAACATCATGATTTCGGCACTTCCAAATAGAGAAGCCTTCTTTAATCTTTTCCTTTATATTTATGTTTTTTTAACATTGAGGACAATATTGGTCGAGGTGTGGGGGAATGAATTGGAGTTTGGTGTGTGTCTATTTTTTGATTATTGTGTAATTTTTGTTGATTTTGCATGATTGTTGTGTGTTAAACCATAAAGCTTTGTCATACTAGTTTGGATGAGATTGAGGACAATGCATGAAATTAAATTGGGCTAAGTGAGTTTTAAAGGTGAATCATGATTATTGGTTGCAATAACTGATCTTATAGACTTAATCAAAATTTTTACATTTGAGTGATGAAAAATATGTGGAATTGAAGTGAATTCTTAGGTTAAACCTGTGAGCGAAATTTGAGCCTAAATGACATCATCTTTATGTTATGCTATTTCTTTGACTTGTGTGTTGCTTCTTTATTCATGTTGTCTTCAGAACTTTCACGGAACCAATTTGAATTTATTTGATTGCATGGGATATAGACACGATTAAGGCCTTCCTTGTTTTAAACCCTTTAGCCTAAAAATGACCCACCTAATTATTTTCCCTTTGCAAACATTTTTGAGCCTTTAACCTTGTTTTTCAATCAATGACCTTATTAAAACCCAAAAACCCTATTAGCCTTACCCTCTCACTAGTTGAATGAATTATTAAGTAATTTGGGACTTTTATTTTGTATTGTGCTTTTACTCATGTGTTTATCAATTTTTGTTGCTAGTAATTTTCTTGTTTCTATTATTTTTTTGTGTTTAGCATTATTCAAAAAGAAAAAAAATTAAATTAAGCAGAAAAGGAAAAGGAAAAAGAGAAGAAAGATGGAAAAAAAAGAAGAACAAAGCATAGTAGTAGGAGTTAGTATAAGTAGTTGTAACCCTTTGTGTCATGTGTTTATCTTAGAATTTTAAATTGAGTATCCCTTTTATTTGATACTTTGTGAATACTTGTAATTAATCTTTTGCCATTTTTACCTCACTTGTGAACCTAGGCCCATTATAACCCTGAATAAAGTCCTTACGATTTATTAACTCATGTGATCTAAAAGAATGATAACTGGGAAAATTGCAAGCCTATGGTAGTGCCATATGTTAGAGAGAGATTTGAGAGAAACACTTTGCACTCAAACACTTGAGTGTAAGAGCAAAATCTGTGAGTAGAATTCATTTTGATTTCATATTCTCTTTTGAACAAAGATGTCTTTTTTTGACTTCGTTTATTTGAATTGGTGAAAAGCGATTATGATATTTGTTGCAACTTAAGTCTTAATGTCCCAAGTTAATGGATTGTGTGCTCTTGATCTTAGAAGGATGAATTGACTGAGTGTAGTGGTTTGACATGCTTGCTCGAGGGTAAGCAAAGGTTTGGTGTGGGGGAATTTGTTAAATTATCAATTTGCGCTTATTTTGTACTTAATTCTCTTTAATGTGTTGAAAAAATTAATGGAATTGTCTTATAATTGTTTGCAGATGACTTTCAACACCTTAGAGACAAAATTGAATCAAAAAGATGAAAAATAAATTAAGAAAATCCAAAATTCCAAGTCTGGAAGTAATTCAGTCACTAAGCGCGGGCACGTGCAAGGATGGAAAAATCTACAAATCTGTTTTCAAGATTTTCACAATATTTAAAAATTAGATTGCCATCTCATCAAGGGGATCGACTAGCAAATATTGGGGGACACGTTATCTGCTGAAAATCACAAAAGAAATAAGGGAAGAGAGATCGGAAAAGGCATAAAAGACCAAAAAATGTTACTGCTAATGCAGCCTTTAGTGTAGGATAGTTTTCTGCAGATTTTTCTGCAAAATTTCCATAGGATTAGTTTTAGTTTCTGCATTCTTTCTTCTAGTTCAGTAACATAGTTTAGGAGTAGTTTTGACATTTTTCTGCATTCTTCTTTTGTTCTTTTTAGCAAAAACTTAGGGATAAAGTTTACGTTTTTGCACTTCTTCTTTTGTTTTTGTGGACAGTCACTGTTGATTCTCGATTTCTGCATTTTTCTTCTAGAGATTTTCATATTCTTTAGGGAAAGATGAGGGATGAAGACCATTTTTTTGTTATTTCTTTGATTTCCACTTTCGTTATGAATAGCTAAACTTCTTTTCTTGGTTGAGGGGAATCTTGTTATCACCTATTATGTATGAGATGTTTCAATAAAGTTTGTTCATTAATGAATGTTGAGTATCTTCTAAATTACTTTTTCTAATTGAATTGATTGATTTCTAGATGTGCAACTAGGGATTGATTCATTCAATAGCTAGATTAATGAAATATGACGTTCAGTTTCACTAATCACAAGTAAAATTAGAATTACCTTCTTTACGTTAAAGTCGGGAATTTTAAGAAGATATTCATCTTGGTTAATTACATGTTGTACATGTATTATCTTGTTCATTGGTTTCTTGATTCTTAAAGCTATTATTCAATTGAACCTATGATCGTATCTAGGTTGTTGTTTAATAAGAATGCTAGGATACATGTTTCTAGTCATTTACACTTAAGAGAAAATACCCCCCAATGAATGTTTATTAATAATTGAAATTTTATATCAAGGATCCATTTTAAAGTGATAACATCGATGACCCGAAATCAAGGTTTTTCCATTAAATTTTCAGACCCAATCACTTTTATTAAATTCAGATTTTTGTTATCTTTTTCTTAAATTTCGTGAATTTAAAACAACCCCCCCTTTTCGTTACTTTGTTTTAGTTTTAAACTTGCTAACCTTTACCATTAAAAATTCCTCATGGGAACGATACCACTACTACAATGATTTGTATTAACGGAAGTTAGTTTCTTTTTAAATTGTGTTGTAGGCGACAACAACACCATAAGTTGTAACAAATTGCATCTTAATCTGTAATGCGAAACATTTTCCAAATCCATTATTATTTGTTGTGATCATTTGCCTTTCAAATTCAGATACAGATACTGGCCTATTAGGCTCATTCAAAAACATAAATCACGTAGCAATGCTCTACGTATAGGATTCTGAGCTTATAGCTCTTTTAGATTAGCTACTCTAATCACAACACCTTTATCAGAACATGCATTATATGAAATGCATCAAATAATAGAATACGCCACGTATGGCTTTCACTTTTAATGCAAAGATAGGATCTCATATTCATTCAAAACTGTAAATTTTCTTACGTAATTAATTCCTCAATGAGGTAATATTATCTCGTGTTTTTTTCAGTTTTCCAATTGACTCATTTTCTCGAACTCCAATCATTCGATTTTGTCTAATTTCACTTTGACTTATTGCAATGTCGAACCATTCCTTTTAGTTTCTTCACTCATTTCAATTTATTTACAATTTTAACTTCCTGTGTTGGTAACATATTCATCAAACAAATTTGTATCCCTTGAACATATTTGTATAAAATGTATTGTGGCTTAAGTTCTCCTCACATTAGCAAGAGTGTCGCCTCAAATTCAAGAATCCAATCATGTAGTTGGATACTTTACATCAAATAAAATGCATGCACTCTCAGTAGCATATTTTACATCTTATTCTTGAGTCTCTATTATGAATAAAACTCTAATATTCACTTTTTATTCTTTACATATCCATTTCTAATTTGTTCTTTCATTAATCATTTTTAAAATAAACTATCTGGTTTGCTTAACCTAATTCAATGAAATTCTTCTTCGAAAGAAGATTTCTTACTACTATCATCTATACTAATCATGTAATATTTATCAATCAATTGTTTTCACCATTGCTTATTAGCCATTTTTAGTACCTCAAAAAGATCAACTTCTATCATTTATTACATGGTCATAATGTTTGATTTATCAAAACTCAATGATGTAGTAATCATGATTACTGTCGCATATGCTTAGGTGTGTATCATTAAAGTCATCCCATTCAATCTAGAGATTTATTTCCCACAATTCACTAATTTATATATATTGCACTAATGATATTTTAATCTCTATTGATCCTATACAATGTTTCTCTCTTTATTCTTGCCCACAATCGGGATATCCCTACCATGATTGTGATAGAAACCTATTTTTTTTGTCAGGCCACATAGTGCCTTGCACTTTCTTGTTTGCAATAACACACATATTAACATCAATTCTCCCCCAATGTTCTAGAATTTACCTCTCCTAATGCTACATCATTTCATAATATTTCAACTACCATATTGATTGCATTCACTCTTCCCATGTGATTCATTTTTTATTTTTTTAATCATATCTTGTATACATTTCTAACTTTCTCCTTACTATATATCATTCATCTCATTAAAAGTCATTTATTTCAATTTCATTCACCTTTTATTCTTTCCTCATTTCTATCTCATTTTCCTATTGTCATTCATTTCATCTTCTATATGTATATCCTTAATCCATTAAGAATTATAGAAGCATAATCATCATGAAAGTTTGAGCTCAATATCACATACATATTCTTATGTTAAATCAAAACTCTTATCACGTTTATCTGACATTCATTTCAAGCCCAAGTTTGAACTCTCAAAGTTATACAAAATTTTATTTTCTTTCAACTTGGCTTGTACACTTTAAATCTCATCATTCATATTTATATCATTACTTTCTTTAATCAGTCCATGACCATGTATTCACATCTACATCTACATCACATTCGGGGATATATTACCACATTACACTATTGATATCGTATTCCATATTACATCCACCAATACAAATACATTACATCATTATTTGTCATATCTAACCATATACTATTTCCCATTTCTAAATATCCACAAACTTTCATTTTCTCACATTAAGATAGATCATCATCCTTCCCACTACTTCCATTAATTCAAACAATTAACAAATACTTATGTATGACTCGTATAAATGCAACTCAGACTAGGGATCAGTTGTTACTACCTACTATGACATGACTGAAATGCATGTAACTTGACACATATGTCAAAAAATGCCCATGTAAGATACTAAATTTGGGCTCTGATACCAAAATGTAACACCCCACTCTCGCAAGACATGTACCCGACATCCTGAGTGATATCCAAGTACGTACCCCACAAGGGTGACATGCTAAAACAGTCATTCAGTCAAAACTCGTTACAAACTTCTTTTTTAATATACGTATGTGAGGAAATTAATAATCAAATTAGGCCCACTTTATTCTTAAACATTTCCATTCACAAGAGTGACAATCATCTTACAAATCATCAAAATTCATTAGCCACTTAGGCCCTTTTTAGATACAAAACACTTGTAATCATAATGTCATTTCATTACCAAATCATTTACAAACTCATTGAAAAATGTTTACGAGATTATAATTCAAAAAAATCAATGAAGACATATATAGGTGCAAACTGATCCCAACCTGTAGTCCATATTTGATTTTAGTGGCTAAACTTCAATTAGCCTAACTGAATATCTCCTCTGAACCTGAAAAATATTGTAAATCTTAGGTGAGTTTTACAAAACTCAGTGAGTGACCATCCTCGATGGCTCACTCAATCATTTAACCCATACGGTTCATATAATCTCATTATTTACATCACTTTTATTGATTCATCATGCTGAGTCACATAAATTTCACATCTTTCCATTTAGCAAATTGCATCATATATCATTTACTTCATATAACCATTTTCACACAAATACATGTCCACATTATAATTCAATCAGTCAAACACTCTTATTAAGTGTATGCAATGATCTTATGACCCACTTTTAATTATTACATTATTGTGATTGAGTGCCTATAACTATCCCGTATCTATTGTAGATATCAGGCTCATTGATAACTATCTCTTACCCATTGCAGATACAAGGCTCATTTTACATATCGAGCTTATAACACCCCATATTAAGGGTTAGAAATTTGAGAAATCTCAGTGCATTATATGCTTTGCAAAATTGAGTATTCACTGATATGTGCATATGAATTTTTGGGACATACAAATAATTGTACATGCATACATTGACATTTTTCTGGGTAAAATAGATTTTTAAATACGATTAAATTGTGAAAATTTTATTTGGAGACTATAGGTATTGTTTCAAAATTTTTGGGGTATTTTGGATTAAGAAAAATAGACAAATGGCATTATGACATGTAACACTTATAAATGGGTGGCAAATGGCTCACATGCAAAGGGGCCATGTGTCAATAGATTAAGAAGGCACGTAAGCATGTGTTTGAAAGGAAAATTTTTTGTAGCTTCTAAGTTGTACTTTGGTTTGGCTTTGTTCTTCATCAATACTAAAAACTCTCTTCCAAAGTCTTCATCATAGAATAGCTTGTTGAATTGGTTGCATGTGATTTTGAAGAGTTGGAGTTTAAACTAGTAAGTACCATATGGTTGTTATGATTTGTGTACTAAAATATTCATCACGTAGTTAATAGTTTGACGTTTATACATTGAAGACACTTATTAGCTGAAGCATGAATGAGAATTTTGGGTAGGCTGCATGTGTTGCTTCTATGTATTTGATGATTGGTCTGCCATAAGATGGAGTTGAAATGAATTTTTAAATTTGAAAAAAATCACTAAAACTATGCTTAGAAAGAGTACAGAAAATGTATGAATGCTGAGTGTCTATAGAAATGAATTGAAATAAGTTTATGATAAGGAATGATGATTAGATGAGGTTGGGATACATAAATGATTTAAATGAAGTGTAAGAATTGATGAAGATGGAATAGAGAAAGTGCAGAAAAGTTAGTAAATTGTGTGAATGAGATTTGAAATTTTGATGGTTGTGTGTAATATGAAAATTTGGCTTTGTCGTGTATTGTAGAGCTTAAATGGAAGTGGGAAGGGTGATTAATGCATCAAATGTATTGATTAGAAAGTATAAAAGAGAGAAAGTCTAGAAAGAAGGAGGAAGAAGAGAAGAAGATCTGCGATTTCTGGGGAAAAAAAAAGGTTGTTGAAGAAGATCAAACACGATTGTGACTTTGTTGCTAAGGGTCGCGAGTTGCTATCGTGCTTCAACACAACCGCGACTTCGCTTATGAAGCGCATGATTGCGACTTGTGTGTTTTTCTAAAAAATGAGTGTTTTTCAACATCTATCATTCAATTCCATATAACTTCTTCACCCGATATCCTAATGACATGAGACTTGAACTAATAGATTCCTAACATATTTTTCTACCTCTCCATAAAAATTGATAGCTTTATAAATTGATTAGAAAAAGATTGATTGAATGAAAGTGAGGGAATCTATTGGAATAGTATGACCTGGAATATTTCATTGAACATACTTCAGTATTTTGATTATATCTTGGTCAGTAGAGCTTAGAATGAGATGATTTCATAAAGCTACAAATTGTCTGAAGAGATTGAATTCTAAATCTGCCTCTAAGAATGTCAAAATCTGATTGGAATTGAGATAAGAATTATGTTGAAGCTTAAGTACAGTTTGAGATCTTTTAAGTATAACTTTCAGTATATAGAACCAAATGGAATGAACTTGGTATCATTACAAGCCTAAGACTTGGGAGAAAAACTTTCTAGAAGGAAGTGTTATCAAATTTGTTGGATCAGAAAAAGAAAGCATGCTATATTTGGAGAAACAGTAGATTTCAAACTTTTAAGAAATCATTTTTCCTGCAGAAGCAACAAATCCTAATCATCATGCCAATCCATATATGATATGGTATAAGGATAATAAAAACATAAACAAGATGAAGAGTATTATCGACTCCTTTACTACAAATTTAAATCCTCGTTGCGCTATCCTCTCCTTCTTCTTGTATCCAAATCCTTTGCTTTTGAATCTTTTCCATAACTAGGTTAACAAAATCCTTTGGTGGGAAAGGAGAAAAAATGTTTTGAGGAGATTTTCTTAGAAGAAGATGAACAAAAAATGAGACTCTTTCACTTGATAATTTCGTTTCAACCTTGCATGGAAGGAGAGAGAGTCTAAAAACTTGCAAAAAGTCTTTCTTACACTATCAAATTCGATTATGCATGGAATGAAAGAAGAGAGAGGCATCCAATGCATCACTTCTTTCATTAATCAATCATAAAGCAACCAATAAATGCGACTCACTTCGTTTATCTTTAAAATGGCTATATGAAAAGATTATAACCTAAAATTGAATTACCAATTTTGGTTTTTGTAAAAAGAAAGAAGGAAGATGATCCATTTAATGTACATCTTTCTTCTTTAATCTAATGAATGCTAATAGGTTACATGCTAACATTAAAAGATAACCATTAAATCAT
>JANSVA010435389.1:0-18499 GCA_025504915.1 Erythroxylum reticulatum | reverse complement strand
AAACTAAATTTTGTAGAATTAAATATCTAAAATCTAAAATCTTATAAGAATATTCAACAAAATATTAAGATATATAATATTCATACCTTTATAATTTTTTTAAAGTCATGTCCTCATAAGTCATTTTATACATAAACAGCTAATAGTAAACAGCTAATTTTACTAAACATCAAATGATAAACAGCTAATACAATCAGCTGATATAATCAGCTGTCAACTAACAGCTAATACAATTAGCTAATTGCCAAATAGTGCCCATGAGACCAATTTCCAAAGAAAAACTTTTCGCTAATGTTGTCATTAAAAATTGAACTTGTGTAAATATTTAACTTTTATGTTTATCAAGCTTACCATCATTTTGCTAATTTATAAATATTGTATAAGACACATTTCTTATTCTTCTCACTCACATTTAGTTATCTTTAGTGATGAATGCTTTGGACAATATGAATTATTCACATAATTATCTAAAAATTAAATGAAAAGGGTAGGTTATAGAATGATAAAATGGAGTTGTATTTAGTCTCAGCAATGATAGAAGATGTGAAGAAGGGAAATCATACAACTAATACAATTTCCAACTCTGCTTGGAAGAATATTAAGACATGTCTTGAAGTTCAATAAAGAGCATATTAATGTCTAGTTGAAAAAAATTATATTGGATTAAGAGCTAGAATGAAGAATTTTAAGAATATATTTAAAGAAACTAGAATCGATACAACTACTTGATTTTTGAAGTTAATACTACAAATACATATTGCGACAAACTCTTTAAGGTAAAATATTTCTTTATTTATTAATATTACTATATTTTTTTGATGTACATTATGTGCATAATATGGTTCAGAGATTCAAGAGAAAAGGATGTCAACATGTTTTAGACTTGTGTTTTGGAGATATTATTGCAATATATATATATGTATGTAATATATATAACTTAACTAAATCTCTATAAAATAGTGAAGAAGAAGAATATAGAATTGATGTTGATGAAGTTTCTTACTTCAATGAAAAAGAAGATCCAAGTCATAAGTTCTCTTTCTAAGAAAAAGAATTCCCTTAAAAAGAAGAAAGCAAAAAGGACATACTTTAATACCTTAGAAAATGTCATGGTTATAATTAGTGAATAGTCGTAAAGGAAAATTGCTTTATTCGAGGAAAATAATGTCAACATACTCTACTAGAGATAATTAATTTGAAACTTCATTAATTTGGATGTTGAGGGTGAGTAATATGAAAAGATAGTTTTATGTTTTCTCTAATTTTTTGTGGAGAATTTTATAGATATATTAGATGAAAGGAAGATAGATTAGATTATGTCTCTTTAGTTATATTTTCATATTACTAAGTACCAAACTATAATTGGCATAAGAACTTTTGATTAAGATCTATTCAGTAGTTTAAATATCATAAGTGTATGTTTTACATAAACCTTTTAAGTGAATGTTTGATATAAACTTAAATTTAAATTATATATTTTAGTGTTTGAGAATAGTTTTACTGTTTATATTTATTGTCTTTATTAATTATTAAAATATTAGTATTGTAAATATATGACCTCCTTATTAAATTTTAAATTAGATTCAGATGATGGAATGATCAAGACAATTTTGGTTTCTTTAATTAAAGAAGAGTACAAATATTTTTATTTACACAAGCAACTATGTAGAACTTCTTCTTTATCAGGTTAGGATTGGACATTGGAACTTTTGAATGAGAATCTTAAAAAGAATTTAAGAATGAGTAAGAGAATATTTTTAAAGTTATATGATGAGTTGAAAATTTTGAGACACTTAAAGCCAACTAGTCATTTGATTATGGAGAAATGAGCCGCACTTTTCTTAATGACAATAGGTTGTACAGTGAGATAATTAAAGTCAATATAGAGAACTTTTAACATAATATAATTTAAAAGTATTTTGAAAAGTTTTATATGTAGTTAATTATCTAGCAAAAAGAGCCATTATTCTACCATCCTTTTCTAAAACACCTTGTAAGATTTATTATAATGCAAAATACTTTCCTTGATGCACATATTCTAACTAACGAGTGATCCAAGCCAAAATGTTATGTATTCTTGCTCATTTGACATAAATTTCATGTATGTAACAATTAAATGGTAAGATACTACAAATGATTCTCATTTTTAAATAATAATAAGCCCAAAAAACTAATTTTATATGCCTCAAGAAGGTATCACATCATTTTTACTAAATATAGTAATTGGAATTGATTTTTATTATCCTATTGTAAATATTATATTCTTGATATGTTTAGGTAATTTCTATTTAGTTAAATTAGGCTACATTAAAATGGTTAAACTTCTTTCATTATATTGTGGGGAGAAATATTATTTGTGAGATTATAGAGTAGTGATAGCAGAAAGACCTAAAGGTCCAAACCAATTGTTTAACTACTTATATTATTCATTTAAAAATATTATTAGATTATGTTTTTTAGTTCTAAAAGCACGATTTCTTATAATTTCAAACATACTTAGTTGTGATATTAAGAAACAAAATTACATTGTTTATTTGTTGTGTGATGAAAATATTGTTGAAAATGGAGAGTTGATTATAGAAAGTGCAAATGGAGACTCAAATTCTCAAGTAGAGGATAATATAACCCTATCACAACTTCAAAGTATTTCTTAAAAACTAGATGAAATGGTTGAGAAAATGTGAAATGATTATATTAATGAAAGCTCAAAACTGGTTGATATTCCTTTTTATAAGTGATGCTAATGTTATAATATAAAAGTATTGTTACATGATGAACATTTTTAATTATTTAATTAGAATGAGGTAATATAGTTTTTTTTTAATATTATAATCATACATATAATTATATGGAATTTATAATTATATTAATTATTCATAATTTTTTGTAATAGTTTTAAGAATGAAAACATGTAAAGAAATAAATTATAATATAATATAATATTAATTTTTTGAAAAGTTGAAATTCATTAAAAAAAATTGCAAAAGTATAAGGAGTTCATGTACATTTCTTTCCAAATACTAGAGCTTAAAGCTTTAACCAACACTTTCCTACTAAAATACCTTCAGTATGTCAAAACAAACCATATGAATCAGAAAATAAGTGAGGTATTCTGTTCTCCACGCCTGTGCGAAAGCACACTGTGGCTTTTAGCTTTGCTATTGATCATCGCTAATTCTCTTGATATATCTTGAGATAGAACTTCCTTTGTTTCTTCGACTCAGTGAAGAAATATGACCAACCTAATTTTTCCTTAAGTTTCCAATAGATTTTTCCTTTTAAATAACACATATGGATCCATTGCACTTATAAGAATTCCTTGTGTGATAGGAGTCTCCAGTTATGTTACCTATTAAAAGTTTGTTATACAACTTAACTAGCAACACTCCTAGACCACCTTTCTCTTTATCTTTAAACAATTATTTCCATTCAACTTTGGCTTTAGACCTTTTTTTACTGGGACCAAACCGCATAAATTGTCTAATTATTTTCTCCATTTTTTATAACTAGAACCTTAGCAAAGTAAAAGTGTGAGCTCCAATAAACATACATTGGTTTGATTACTAACTTGGTTAGTATAGCTCTACTCGTTCTAACTACCAATTACGTTGCGAAGAGAACTGATAATCCTACTAATAAATGGTCTACCACTGATTTCTACTGTATTTCTTAGAGATTCATTAATTTTTAGCGTAGTAAGTGAAAACATTCATATCTCACTCTATTACTGAAAATGATTATCAAGATATAGTTGGTACTATCTTTAAGCTTAATTGACTACATTGATTACTCTAAGACATAGGCACTATATATTATTTACCAGATGGTTTCGTACTTTCATCTCCAAACTCCAATTTGTTGATCTTTAACTGTATTGAGTTTTAGGGGAATGCTGAAAATGTTCAAGAGAATAATATATATTACGAGTTAGACATCTTTTTTTTTATTTGTAATAATCTTCTTGATTTATAACAATTTGTTTACTTTCTTTCATTGATTTTCTTTCCTTAGATATAAAACATCTGATATAGAAATCATATAATATAAAATATAAAGTCTCTCTTTATTTTCTTCAATTGTTTATGATGATATATGGTTTTGTTCTTGGCTTGGTTTGGTTCAATTATATACGCCAAAACTTTCATTCTAAGAAAATTGCATATATCTTATACTTAAAGTGTGTAATTAGATAGATCAAGAATAGTTTGAATTGATTATTTTATTTATTTAGATATGAGATCAATATATATGAACTTAACATTAGATGTAGAATATCGTAAAATAGAGTCTAAATTTAAAAATAAAAGATTTAAAAATTTAGAAATCAATCCAACCAGATTAAATAACAATGTCAATAAATGATATGACAATTGACTAGGTATAATATGGTTGATGATCTGACACTTCTATCCTGGAAAAAATAATAATGACATGTCATCTTTCCTGACAAAGATAATTAGGTAGTGGAAGACATAGCGTTATTCGACATAGCAAAGTGATATTATGGTAGATGATTGGCATGTAAATTCAAAATGAAGTGCAAGAGTTCATGAATGAAAATTATTGACACGTGTAATGGTGTGTATGTATTGATAGTTACCTATAGAGACAAGTGAACATACGGGAGTTTAGATAAAACAAGTTTACAATTAATAAAAATGGATAAAGATATAAATAGTATAAGATCAATATTATGAATACCATACCATATTTAGTTTGATTGATATGGGTCAATATTAGGTACAACTATAGATAATTTTTTTAATTTATAAAACAATCCTTGAATTTATAAAATTATAAAACAATTCCTCAATATATTGTACATATCTTTGAGTTTACTTCAACCTAGTCTCAAAAAATCATAATAATATAAAATTGATATAACAACTATCTCTTTTCCTATTCATATTACTTTTCACATATTTCTCATATAAACAACAACTACAATTAATATAAGAAAAATATTGTTTAATTCTCATCCATATATAAAACTAAGAATAATACAAAATACTTAAAATATTACAATTGAATACATCAAAATATCATATAATAAGAACAATATAGGTCAATAAGCAAATTAACATGAGTTTATGTTGAGAAACATAATATAAGTAAAAGTAAAATATGAAATGAAAAACAATTATAGTTAAAACTTTTATATTTATATTGTGGATATAGAATTTAACAAATACATCAAATACAAGTAAATTAAAATAAAAGAGAAAAATAAAAAATAAAAACTTTATTTTATGACATATCCGCTCAAATCACATCAACCCTAATTTTTACTTGGAACAAAGTCTTTATCATTAAAGAAGTTTTAAGGTTAATACACTAAATGACATATCAATATTTTCCCATCCATAATTATCTTATAAGTTACTCTCATATATAAAACTTGGTTTCTCATAAACTTAATTCACTAAAAGATCTATATGTTCAAGGAAAATTAGATCTATAAAACGACTTATGTTATTGAAAATTCTAGTAAAGAAACAAATTTAATTATTAAGAAATTATGAGAAATTATATTCAACTTAATAATGACAATAACATACCTATCTTGAAGCTTCAAGTTGTATTAATCAAATGCTAAATCATTTAATCCCTTATGTTTTAATCTATTTCTTTTTTTAACGAATTCAAATATGTTTAAGTTCCTTTCATAACCAATTGCACTCATATATTGGCTAAGAATTTCAATTGAAAATTTTTGAAATTGTGGAGCATCTTTTCCAAATTGGCCCCACTAACCAATTATAAAACAATAAAAGTAATATTATAAGCAAAATGGAGTGATGATTAATTTTAGAAAAGTAAGAAAATTAAATAAATATATACTCAGATTAAGTTTATCTAGTTAATGTATTATAATGGGCATCTAGAAATCACCATACGTATCCTTGTATGCCTATATTTATGAGCTAAGGAGATATTGTATTTTCTCATATGAAACAAAGGTTGCGAATGCTAATAACATTCCTATATTAACTTCAGTATTCAATGTAAAACTTAGTCTAAAATGAACACTTGGATTTTAAAATGCCCTAATAGTAAATAACTAAGAGTAAAGTTATCTTTCCATCTTTTACTAATGACTACAAGATATGATATGTATAAGGAAGAATAATTTTTAGTGATTGTTTGCTTCGCCATGGCATCATAAAAGTAACTTAATATTGCCTTCTTATCACTATTAGGCTGAAGAAGTGTTTTTATTAAAGGCTTACAATCTCTAATGACAAACTGATATTGGGATCAAAATTTTTTATCTTTAAGTATAGTAATTGAAACCACCATTCTAGTATAGTCCTGGTATGTTGAGATACAATCCACTTATCACTTACAAATTTTTTCTTAGCTCCTTCTTTTAAATAGAGCATTAAAGTGACAGATCTTGTAATAGTAGGATAAGAAAAAATTCCTATTATTAGTAAAATCCTTTCTTCAACAAATTCAAAACCCATATATGATTGTAAAGAACTTAGTCACTTTTTTTTTTAACTTTCTGCACAATTTCATCAATGATAAGAAAGTAGCTAGCGTATCATATATTTTCTAGCATCAAGTTAATATAATGTCTAGTATAAGGAGTATAATAGAAAGAATTATACTTACTTTGCAACCTCTTCCCAACTACTTTATAAGGTAGTATCATTGTAAGAAATGAATTCTATAATGTTTTAAGGCTAAAATTCTTTCACAACTTCATAAAATGTCCGTAACATATTATCAATATTCTTTGCGAGGCTAGATACTAACATCTGCTTAATTGATTGTATAATTATTCCACAACCCTTAGTGATTATTTAAATGAAATTACTTAAAATACTCACTTGACTTATATATAATTTTAGGCCCAATTCAGAAGTAAAAAAATTAAAGTGAGTCAAAAGCATGATAATCGGGTCATTTCTCGAAAACTAATATTCACTTATCTTCATAGAACAAGAAGAAGAAAATTAAAAGACAAGACGAAAACAAGAAAAATGAAAACACAAAGAAAAGAACGTGGGCAGCATAGATTTTGCATGGATTTATATGGTCATGCAAGGTATTAATTTAATTAATGGACAATGTATAAGGCACCAAGGTGAGAAGAAAATGGTAGCTGCTGGGATAAAACACCAAAAAGTTGCACGAGTGGACCAAAAACATGCAAACAACGTGGGAATTTCGTGCAACATGCTAGACGAAAACGATATCACATGTGTGAGGTGAAGGAGAAGCATAATGCGATACAACACATAAAGTAAACGCAAGGCAGCAAGTTGGATCAAGGAGCATCAAAACGCAGCAGCTGGAATGATGAAACGAAGACGTTAGCCGTGCATGAGCTGTGCATGGTACTTCACGTGAATTTAACGTATAAGGCTGGGAAGTGGATCAAAACGGCATGCAGCAGCTGGTAACAAGAAGCACAGATGGATAAAACGCAGACGTTGGACAAGGGCCAAAAACGCACAGCATGAAGATAGAAATGATGCAGCGCAAACGTGAGGGACAAAGGAAGCAAAACGCGCAGTATGGAGACATAAGCCAAGATAAAACGCAATAGCAAAGGAGTAAACAAGAGCGTGGGTTTAAAGGAGTGATTAGTAAAGTGGATCAACAATAAAATAAAATCACAATAGTAGCGGTAGCGTGAGACAGAAAAATGAGAAAGGCACTCCACGGAGTCTTCGATGGGACATTATTTAATGGGGCTGAAGTATATTTTTAGGAGAAACCCATGAAAGATTAGATATTCTCTTACTGTTTCAGAGGTGGCATTGATGTCGACGACCCAGGTTAATTATATTTTACTATTTTTGTCGTTTCTTTCTTTTATTAGAAATTGATTGTGATATTTTATGCTAATTAATTTGAGTTTTGTGTATGGATAATAGTATTCTTGTTATTGTTTGGTTATTTTTGTATAAATCTATTAAGTATTATGAAAAGATTTTATTGCATTTATTGAATTGTTTATTTGCAAACTCATTACTAGAATTTCGATATAATCATAATTGTTATATTAAAATTCATGTGAAATGACAAACAATTCATAATCATTAGGGATAATATGACCCAAGTTAAATAGCGCATCGTATGTGATTATTGCCTTGATTAATCAGTTTTTGTAATTCATAATGCTACTACCTAATTGAATCTAGAGATCATATCCTAGGTTATTTAGTAGTTAAGTTTAATTAAAGATCATATCTTGATTAAAGCTACCTAAGGAAAAATTTTGGTTAATTATTAACCCAAGATTAATAGTTGCTAGGTGAGGTTTGAGAACAAGTCAATGAAATATGTTTAATTAAAGTGTAGAGTGAGATTGAACCAAAGAACCATATCCCTACCGATTTCTCCACTTTTGTCATTTTTTTTACATGTTTTCTATACATTGCTTTTGCTAGTTATTTTAGCTTTATTTATTTTCTTATTTCTAAAACCAAACCCCTCAACCTAAACACCGATTAATGTCATTTCAACAACTTTACACACATTATTTGTGTGATCAACCTAGACTCACTATTGCTATAGTAGTAGTCTAATTTTTATTTTGACTAGCATTACGACGCACTATCAGATACATTAATGGACTTCAAAACAAAGTCTTGATAATAGAATGAATCAAAAATTGATAATAGGCTCCTATCTTTTATTTGTATAACCATCACATACGAGTGGATACTTATAATTTGTCCAAATCATTTTTCTTTCACCCAAATAATTTTTTATTTTACTAACAGAATTGCTCAAAAGATTGCCTTTGTAGTCATCAATTTAAAGCTCTATATCCTAGACAATAAGAGGAAATAACATCCAGTCCATATTACGATTTGCTTCTTTAAATTGTAAAGCATTATGAATTGAAGATTGAGCTCTAGTAGTTGTTTATGGAGCCAAAAAGGTAGGTCCATGTCTTCTTCTTTTCCTTATATTAGTTGCAACAATCCTTCTTGATGGGTACTAAGTACCACCTTTAACATAGTCACTATCATCCTAACCACCACGAACGAACTTCTACTTCCTAGTCTCATAGTTCAGTCTTTATTTTTTGTCTTTCTCATTATGATACTCTTCAAGCAAAATTTTTATTTTTCATTTCATATCATGACTAACTTTCACTTCCTAACTAAATGTTTCTTTAACCTAGTAATTCTCATACTTTTCAAATTTTTGTTACAATACAAACAAATAGTATAGTTTTTCGTTGAGGAACCAATCTTACATAAGTAGAAATTAAATCATCAAATCTCTATAAAGAGGTTGAATCATCAGAATTTTTTGAACTTTTTTCTATTAATATATAAAAAATAAATAAAGACCTATGTAAAAATTATACTAAAAACTTCTCATTAAAATAAAGTATTCTTCAAATAAGAGTAAATTATCAATTGTAATATGTATAATATGAGTACATTTACTACTGATAAATAAGAGATGATCATCATGTTGGAATTGAATGTATAAAAGTTTATTTAAAATATATAAACTCTTTTTTTTATTATGTTAGAGCTGGAGAAAAATAAGCTTTTATAAGAACTTAAACAGCAACTTACTTCTAATTGGATCAGTTACATAAATAATTAAAATTTGATTAGATTTTATAATTGATTGTTTATACAATCAAATAATAGTAGAAATAATAATTGACTATTCATGATACGTAAGTAGCGATATTAATTAAATTTTGGCCTAATATATTCTTATTGGATCATTTACACAAATAATTAACAATAAAAATATCACAAATGATCATGGTTTTCTGATGTGAGTAAGTTTTAATATTTAACCTCGATATTACCCAAGCATATGGGTCATTTGTGTAGTACTTAAGGTGTCGATCCCATGAGGAGGGTTAGTTTAATCCCAGAATCTAAGATCGAAAACTATTAAACATAAATTTAACAGACAGTGAATTTAGACACAAGAACTAAATAAATCAAACAAACCAAATCAAATAACAAAACAATAATTGACAATTAACACTTAATGAAAATAATCAACAAACAACGATTAACAATTTCAGATTAAAAACGAAGAACAAATAATGGAAATTGATTGATTTGTTGAATGATGATAGCACACCCTAGAATTCAACCTAGTGAGTTAACCAAAAGAGAGAAAGGGGAAATTATCTATCTTTAATACTAACCTAACCAATTATGATTTATCGAATTAATAGTTTTAGATGATCCTAAGGCCAATTACTCTCTCTCAATTTATAATTGAACCCTAAAGCATAAACCCTAATCAGATTATGGGAAGTTGTAATCTCTCAATTAACAACCTATACAAAACCTAATCAGCTTTTAAATTCTCTAATAAACAATTGGAAATCTATACGTGTTCTCTCTACAAAAGATTTACCAACCTGATTTAATTCTGAATGTATTAAATTACCTAACTCTTGTGAGCCCAATTTAATCATTTTTTCTCGATTCACCATCTCAGTTTATTATCAAGATATGAAGTGCAGCATTAAACCACAATTAATTCAATAAACACATAAAACAATTAGGTTTAATTAAATCAAAAATAATATTCCAAAGGTGAGTATAGAACATCAAACTATATATTCCAATTCTACAATCAAATAAAACTGAAATACATAGGAAATAGAACTCGAATGGACGATGGGAGCCTGTGACTTCGGAAAGCTTCTAATTATGGGAAGCACGTTGAGTCTGCATCATCTTCCTCTTCTCTCTTTCTTTTTCTCTTTCGATCTCTCAAAGTTCTCTCCTTTAGGTTTTCGTCGTGGTGGTTGATCAAAAGGTCCTCTTTCATCTTTTATCTTGTTCTTTTTATACTTGATGTGTTTGTGGTAGCCCTTTTGACCAAGAAAAAACCCTCAAATTTTAACTTTTTTGTGTGTTTATGCATCTGCCCGATACTTAGCAAGCCACAATCGTGGGTCACATATAAGCTCTCTGTCCTGATCGTGTCAGGAAGGCCATGATGATAGGCCAAGTCTGATGCTTCTATCATAATTGTGGCAATTTGGCCATGATCGTGGGTTGTCTTCTCTCGCTTCTATCATGATTGTGGGTCGTTACTTCAGTCCAAGTCTTTTTGAACCTTCTTTGTTCTTCGCTATTGACGTTGAAACACTAACAAACAAATCAAAATACCTCAAAAACATAATAATTAAGCTCAAATGCTTATACTAACTCATAAAAACACTTGAACACAAATAATTCACAAACTAACACAATTCTACCAAGAACACATACTAAACAATCAAATAAACAGATAAACACATATCAAACTATATCCTAAAACGTGATGCATTTAACATTTATCAAACATCCTCACATTTAAACATTTGCTTGTCCTCAAGCAAACAAAACAACAACACACAAAATTTCACATAGCACACAAATGGCTTCAACTTCATGAAATGAATTTAATTTAAAATACAGTCATCCAAATCATTTTAAATCATTAACATAAAAAATCTACATCTTGGGACTTTGAACTAAATATACATATTAATCTAGACTCAAGTGTTAAATTGTTGACCTTTTTAATTACACACACTCATTAATAATTCTTTTGTCGTTCAACTCTGTAACTAAGCTTAAGTACGTTTTCACGAAAAGTCAAACTATTAAAAGTTCGGTAGGTTTTATTTGAAAACTCAATTTTATTTTTATTTACTTTTTATGAACGTGGACTTAGTCTTTTTACATAGAGGTAAACATTGGTAATGAATGTCGATATGGATACTCAACTAAGTTATTTTTTTATTAAGCTGCTTGGTTGGAACATCATTTTAGCCTTTTTACACGAAGGTACACATTTGTAATATGTGTCGATCTGATTACTTAGCTATGTCACGTTCTCAACTGGCTACTAGCTCTATTTATGACTCGAAAACTATCAAAATAGTTACTTATTTTAAAAATAATAGTTTTTTTTAATTGTCTACCTTATTGCTTTAGCTACTCGTTTCTATCAAAAAATACTAGCAAAGCTATTTAGATTAAGAGGCCTTAATTATGAATGAATGTGACAATTTAGAGGGCTACATTTAAACACTAAATCTTAATTAAGCAGCATATTTAATCAAAGAACCCCCAGTTCACTAATTCTGCAAGCTAATAATTCTTTTAAACCTAATAGACCACGTTCAAAATTAAATCATTTTTGATTCATCTGATCCATTGAGACATTCACATGATTCACAGAATGCAACCGAACAACTATAATATGCATGATTCACAGAATGCAACTGAAAAACTATAATATGCAACATTCACATTCAAGTAAAACACATAACTCTCCTTACACTTGAACAACATATTGTCCTTAATGTGAGAAGGGGACAAACAAACACATAAAGACAGAAAAATGAATTAAAGTAAAGCAAAAAATAATAATAACAACAAAAATGAAAAATAAAAAAAAACTAAATTTAAAAATCAGGGGGTTAGAACAAAGTTCAAGGTGATGGAGGTGGTGACGGTGTTGGAGGTGGCAGTTGAATGCCCTGACATTGTTGTATTATCCAAGAATTGCTTGAAAAGAGTGAGGGACTTATGATTCTAAAACAATTAAATTTACTAAAATTTTGTTGGAATTAACAAACAACTTTAACTAAACCTGATGATTTCAATAAAACTACTAAACGTGCTAATTTATAGTCCTTAGCTTGACCTTGCAACCTTAGAGGCATCTTAATTGTTCGAACAAAAAGGAATCTCTTCCTTATCCTTGGGAATCGCTCCTCCGACATATAGCTTGCAATGATGCCTATTACCCTTAAAAATTTCCTCGTTAGCATTTTCTAGTTTGAGAGCTCCATGATTGAAAACTTGAATGACTGCGAAAGGTCTACTCCATTAAGATTTTAACTTCCCTAGAAACATATTTAACCTTGAATTGTATAGAAGAATCGCATCTCCCACTTTAAAGTCATTTTGTTTAAGATGAGAGTCATGCCATTTCCTTACCTTTTCCTTATAGAGTTTGGAGTTTTTGTATGCATTATATTGAAACTCTTCTAGTTCGTCCAGTTGCAGAAGTCTCTTTTCATCTGCTTGCTTCCAATTGAAATTTAATGCTTTAATTGCCCAGTATGCTAGATGTTCTGATTCGACTGACAAATGACAAGCTTTTCTATATTCAAGTCTATAGGGAGTTGTTCCAATAGGTGTTTTGAAAGTAGTCCTATAAGCCTAAAGGGCATCGTCTAACTTTACTGCCCAATCCTTTCTGGAGTTGTTCAATGTCTTTTTCAAATTCGTTTCAACTCCTTGTTGCAACTTTCACTTGGCCACTAGTTTGTGGATGGTAAGGTATAGCAACACGGTGGTGCACTTTATATCTTTTTAAGAGATCGTCAAATGATCTATTGTAAAAGTATGTACCTCCATCACTTATTATCGTACGTGGCACTCCAAACCAGTTGAATAATCATTTAATGAGCTTTTGTACTGCCTTTCCATCATTGGTTGGAGAAGCCATTGCTTCAGCCCAACATGAAACATAATCCACTCCCATTAGAATGTACATGTTTCCCATTGAAGATGGGAAAGGCCTCATATAATCGATGCCCTATACATCAAAAACTTCCACTTCTGAAATGATGGATAAAGGCATTTCATCTATTTTAGAGATGTTACCTATTCTATGGCATCAATCACATTGTGCTACGAAGGTCTAAGCATCCTTAAATAATTGTGGCCAATAAAATCCACCCTCGAGTATTCAAGCCGCCGTTTTGTTAGCTCCATAATGTCTAGCATACTGACCTTCATGACATTGCTTTAGGATATCCAACATTTTTTCCTCTAGAACACATCTTCTCATTAATCCATCAGCTCATGATTTGTATAAAATTGGTTCATCCCATATTTATCAGTTACAATCATGCAAGAATTACTTATTTTATTGGTAAGCTAGATCTGAAGGAAGTTTACCACTAGCAACATAATTTGTGATATCAACAAACCATAATGTAGTCAAACTTTCAAAGAGCATCAGGGTTTTTCTCGAAAAGTTTTCATTAATATAGTCGCTTAGCTTGCATTCCCCTCCTTCCAGCTGGATAAATGGTCTGCAATCACATTTTCTGCTCCCTTCTTATCTCTCACCTCTATATCAAATTCTTGTAAAAGTAGCACATATCGAATGAGCCTTGGTTTTGCATCTTTTTTATTGAAAATGTATTTTAACTCTGCGTGATCAGTGAATACAACTACCTTTGAACCCAAAAGATATTGTCAAAACTTATCACACGCATACACTACTGCGAGTAGTTCCTTCTCCGTAGTGGTGTAATTCAGCTGAGGTCCTGCAAGGATCTTACTAGCATAGTAAATCTCATACAACCTCTTATCTTTCCTTTGACCTAATATGTAACCTACGGCTTGATCACTTGCATCACACATAACTTCGAATAGAAGTGTCCAGTCCAATGATGAGAGAATTGGTGCTGATATTAATGCTTTTGTTGAATGCAAATATACACTTTTTATCAAACAAGAAAGGCACATCCTTAACTAAAAGGCTTGTCAAAGGTTTTGTGATTTGTGAAAAGTCTTTGATGAATCGACGATAAAATCCTGCATGACCTAAGCATACTCGCACACCTTTTACATTGCTTGGTGGTTGAGGTTTCTCTATCACTTCTATTTTTGCTTTGTCGACTTTGAATCCTTGGTTTGAGATTTTATGCCCTAGCACTATCCCCTCTTACACCATAAAATGAGATTTCTTCCAATTTAGCACTAAATGTAACTCTTCACATCTTTGAAGAACTCTGTCTAAATTAGTTAAACACATCTTGAAAGAATCTCCAAAAGCGGAAAAATCATCCATAAATACCTCCATTATATCTTTTATCATGTCGGTGAAGATAGACATCATACATCTTTGGAATGTAGCCGGAGCATTGCAAAGTCCGAAAGGCATCTGTCTATACGTGAAGGTAACATAAGGGCAAGTGAATATAGTATTTTCCTAATCATCAAGGTAGATGAGAATCTAATTATATCCTGAATATCCATCTAAGAAGAAATAAAACGAATGACCAGCTACTCTTTCTATCATTTGATCTATAAATAGAAGGGGAAAGTGATCCTTCTTAGCCACTGAGTTGAGTTTGTGATCATCTATACGTACTCTCCATCTTATGACATTCCTTATTGAAATTACTTCTCCACTATTAATCTCTATTATTATCATTCCACCCTTCATAGGTACACATTGTACTAGGCTGACCCATTCACTATTAGAGATAGGATAAATTATCCCTGCATCTAAGAGTTTGCTTATCTCCTTCTTGACCACCTCTTTCATGTTAAGATTCAACCTTCGTTGATGCTCCCTCACCATTCTACTTCCTTCCTCTAGGTTTATTCAATGCATACAAACATTTAGGTTTATGCCTCGAATATTGATAATCTGCCATCCAATGGCTTTCATTCTCTTTCGAACCACTTCTACCACCTTACTTTCTTGTTTCTCATACAATTGATTAGAGATTATTATTGGTAACATTTGACCTTCACCTGGGAAGGTATATCTGAGATGTGTAGGTAAAAATTTAATCTCTAATGTTAGTGGTTTTTCTGTAGATGGTGGTATATATGCTTTGGTTTGAACCAATTTATTTTTATGCATTTAAACATCCAACTCCTCCATATCATCATCTCCTTTGGAATCAAGTTTCTGATACCCATTGTCTATTTCTGCTTCCACTGAATTTACTTCTCCAATGCAACTCTTGACTTTTTCTTGCATATTTTGATTCATAATTTCAACCTTCATACATACACTGCTCGTTATTGGATTCTTTATGGCCTTATTCATATTGAATTTGATCTTATCCTCACCTATTTGAAGTGTCAATTTCTCTTCGTGAACGTTAATTATAACCTTACCTGTATTTATAAATGTTTAACCTAAGATTAGTAGACAGTTCTTATCTTCTTCAAAATCAACAACCACAAAACCTACAGGAATAATAAACTTGTCCACTTGCATTAGAATGTCTTCTACTATTCCAATTGATCTTTTAAAGGATTGATCAGCCGATTGAATCAACATCGATATTATCTTGACCTCACCTAGTCCCAACTTCTTGAATATTGATAAAGACATAAGATTAATGATTGCTCTTAAATCACACAAATACTTTGTGAATTCAAATTCACCAACCACACAGGGTATTGTGAAACTCCTTGGATCTTTCAGTTTAGATGGCATCTAGCTGGTGAATATGGAACTACAGGTGCCAGTTAGAGCTACCGTCTGATTATCTTCCCAAGTACGTTTATTTGATAATATGTCCTTAAAAATTTTTGCATCTTTAAGCATGTGTTCCAATGCCTCTAGAAAAAAAGAGATTTATTTGTAGCATCTTTAATTTCTCAACAAATTTTGTGAATTGTGCATCTAACTTCTTCTTTTGTAATCGTTGAGGAAACGGAATTTTGGGTTGATGTGGAGGCAATGCGACATAAGGAGGGTATTCGCTCATATTCATTTCTTTCTCCTTTTCTTGATCTTTCTCAACAGGATGAATGGGCTCCTCTAATTTATTTGTGGGTGGTTCAAGTTCCTTCCCACTTCGAAGTGTAATAGCCTTAGTTGCTCCCTTGGTTTTTGTTCCTAAAGTGTTAGAAAAACTTCCTAAATTTCGCATATAAAAAGCCTTTGACAATTGGTGTACGTGGACCTCTAGGCTGTGGATTGAAGAGGCATGATTCTTTGTTAATTGTTCCAATTTCCCTTCCAATTCTTTTGTGCATCATCTAAAGTGTTAAGCTTATCTAAAATCCTATCCAACTTTGATTCCATTGAGTTTGATTTATCTTGTTGGAATCCCGATTGTTCTTGGGGTCTAAACTTTCCTCCAGAATTATTCATCCAGAGAAGTTAGGGTGATTCTTCCACTTAGGGTTGTAGGTGTTAGAGTAGGGATTGTTTCCCCCTCCTCGTCTATACCGGGCTCTCATATAATTTACTTACTTTGAATCATCTCCCTTCATTAAGAAATAGTCCACTGTGTCATGGTCCAATTGTCCATAGAGTTCACACTTAAGTTGTACGACCTTCACCGAAGCTGAGGACAAAGCCTTCATGTTGTTGAGCTATCAAATCAAGTTATCAATCCTCACTTGCATTTCCTTCATATGATCAATAGCTACAATTCCTTTTTGTTCACAGAATGCGGTAGTCTATCTACTTCGCTCATTTGTCCATAAATAGTTGTTACTCGCCATCTCTTCTATTAATTCTTCCCCTTCATCAACAGTCTTCCTCATCAATGATCCTCTTGAAGCTGCATTGATCATGCCTCTTGTGTGCAGGGTAACTCCATTATAGAATGTTTGCAACAAAATTCTTTAGGTAAGTTGTGATGTGGGCACTTCTATTACAAATCTTAATATCATTCCCACGCTTCGTAGATCGATTCCTCGTCACCTTTTTGGAAGTTGGTGATTTCCTTAATGATCTTAGTAGTTTTAGTCAAGGGAAAATATTTATCTAAAAAGACATGGACTAACTGATCCCAAGTGGTAACATTGATTAGGTTAAGGAAGTGGTACCAAATCTTTGCTTTATCTCTAAGAGTAAAGGGAAAGAGCCTAACTCTAACTGCATCTTCCAACATTTGATGATACCTAAAGGTATCACAGATATCTAAGAAATTCACTATATGTGTTAGGGATTTCATTTGCTAGTCTATAAAATTACACGTTTTGTTGAAGCATGCTCAGGAGAACTAGTTTGATCTCAAATGATGCAGCTTGTACTGGTGATCTAGCTACTCCTTGGCTAGCCACATTGAACCCTGGTCTCATAAAGTCCATAAGGGTCCTCTGTTGACGTCCTTGGGTCACTCCGTGGTCCAAATCTTGATGAAATTCCTCGGTTATTGTTGTCTTTGTGATTTCTTCTTCTTCGTTACGCTGAGTTTTCCTAACGATTCGTTCTAGTCGAGTGATATCTAAATCTAATTTTTCAACTGCACGACTCGAACGTCTTGTGACTCTTGTGTTCACTTAAGAGCACAATTTCAAAAATAGAAAAGGAAGAATAAAAAGTAAAAGTAAAAGTAAAAATGAACCAAATGCCTTAAACTATAGAATTAAACTATCGTCTCCTCGATAATGGCACCAAAAACTTGATCGTGATTTTTCAATATGAGTAAGTTTTAATATTTAACCTCGATAATTTGCAAGCATACAGATCATTCGCGTAGTACCTAAGTTGTCCATCCCACGAGGAAGGTTAGTCTAATTCAAGAATCTAAGGTCAGAAACTATTAAATAGAAATTTAACAGATGAATTTAAACACGAGAACTAAATAAATCAAACAAACCAAATCAAATAACAAAACAATAATTGACAATCTTAATGAAAAAAATCAATGGACAACGATTAACAATTTTAGATTAAAAAGGAATTAAAAATAATGAAAATTGATTGATTTGTTGAACGATGATAGCACACCCTAGAATTCAACCTAGTGAGTTAACCAAAAGAG
>JANSVA010435364.1:0-18501 GCA_025504915.1 Erythroxylum reticulatum | reverse complement strand
CTACATGGTTGGAAAGCGGAGGGGTTGAGTACATTATGTACTCAGTGAGTACACTATGTACTCAAGAAAAACATATATCATAAATAGAAATCGATACATACTAAGATAGTATAGATTACCTATGAAGTGAACATACATCACATAGGCCTAGCCTATGACTCAACGTATACTAGTTAGGAACCATATATGCCTAGCCTGTTAATCACTTATCCGGTGAATATAGGTTCTAGTTCTAGTACACAAAAGTAGAAAAACATCACATGTATAAATCAAATCTTGATAGAAAACAAATCTTAAAATAAGCCAAAACAATCATGTGTGTCGCCACTAGTTGGCCAAATTAGTATGCACACCACCGATTCTCATTGTTGGCTCGACTTTCATCTGTCGTGAGTCTGGACTACAGTTGACAAGAGCGTTATGACCCTAAGTGATGATCTCATTGGTGTCTAGACCTTAGGTGTTGAATCACTCGTAAGTCCCATAGAAGGTGTCTATACGGGAACTCGATTTTTATGTACCAGCGTCAAGGGTACGGAGGTCGCTTAATCTGTTATGTCTAGCAGCCGATAGGCCAATCATTACCTCATCAATCACAAAAATCATATGCAAATATTAAGTATAAAAATTAAGCAAGCACTATACCTGTATTTATCAATCTAACCGATAAAATGAAACATTGCTATGACTCTAAGCTAAAAAGAACACATACACACAGCATACATGACTTGGTTATGCATATGTAACTTCCAAAACATTATTTCATAAATAAAAGTCATCTTTTGCACTCCAAATGCAAAGTTGTTCAAAAGTGTAGTTTCAGAAAATAAAACATTGTCCTTTGCACTTCAAGTGCAGGTTTGTTGAAAATAATATAATTTCTCAAAATACGTAATACAAACATTAATTGCACTCTAAATATAAAGAGTTATTTAAAACAATGTGGCTTATTAAATACACAAGTATAATAACATTTATTTGAGATTCAATTCTACTATGCATTACCTAGGTTCACAATTCACACTCAAGTCATCATGCATGTATTAGGATGATCTAATCCCATTTGTACTCAAACATATATCTTATATTTTTACATCATCATATAAATGTATAAAAAATAATATCACTATTTTTAAGCTATAAGATTCAGCCATTACTCATCAACTCATTACATTAATCCATTCCTTTTCCCATCATTTCAACCAAGCCTCATGCAATATACAACTTCTTTATTTCTCATCATCAATTCACATTATGCATGTACAATTAACACTATAAAATTCATTTAAATCATCAATTTCAAAGGTTATTCAAAAATTCAAAAACTTTCAACAAAGAGAGGGCATTTAGGTTTTAACTTAAAAGGAGTTCTCCATGACTCATTCCATTCATCTAAACCATGTTTCCTGTATATTCAAGCATGCAGAACAACATATCATAACACCAAACTTAAGATCATAATGTAGAGAAAGATGAGACAAAACTTACCTAAACCCTCCTTTAGTTATATCTTATAATCCTTTGAGAATTTCTCCAATATAATGATAGATTTGAGTTCTTTGGTCCCAAATTAGATTAAAACACCTTGATTAGGATTGGAGAATGAAAAAAAAGGGGTAGGATCTACTGATAGCCGAAAATGGTTCTTCTCTTCCTCTCTTCTCCTTTCTTTTCCTTTCTTTTAATTAAAACAAAATATTTCAAGTCTTTAGTAATGGGGTGCACTGCCATATATGAAGAAGGAATATTGACTCTTCTTTGACCAAAATATGGTGAAATTACCTTTTTTCCCTTAGGTTATGTGAAATTACCATTTTACCGTTCAAACTTTTCCTAAATTTGCAATTAAGCCTAAAATTTCGCAATCTCCAAAACTTTTATTTTTATTTTGGTCCCCAGACTTTTGAAAATAATAATTAAGCCCCTTAACTTTATAAAATTACATATTGATCATCCAAGAATTGAAAAATTATATTTAAGTCCTTTGACTTTTAAAATTTGACAAATATGCCCTTACGTACATCAACTTTTCTAATTAAGCTTTCTAAGCATCCAGTAAGTCTATAAATCATGTCTAATCACCTGTAAGGCATTAGAACACATTTAACTCAATCACCATGGTCATATCCATCCAATGGACTAGGTTTTACACACTTAGAAGCTTATATGTCAGAAATCTCCAAGATTTCGCACACCGATGAACATTAAATTCATATAAGGGCATATAACATTATAAATCACTAACATATCTACCCAAAAGGATTTTAAATACATCTTTTAACTCATATACAACCATGTATATATCAATATATAGTAGTATTTCAAAATATAGAATAATATAAAAGGGCTTAGAGAGTCCAGTGTTACAAGTCCTCCCCTCCTCAAAAGAGTTTCGTCCTCGAAACTCCTAAGTTGAGGACACAAATAAATGGGGGTATTGATATCTCATAATATCTTCAAGCTCCCATGTCATCTCCTCGACCTTGTCGCTCTTCGAAAGAACTTTGACCGTAGGTAATTCTTTCCTACGCAATCTTTTTATCTGTCGATCTGAAATCTGAACTAGTTTCACCTTAAAATTAAGGTCTTCTCTTAACTCTACTAGAGGTGTCTCCAAAATGTGAGATGGATCTACACATTATGGATCCTATCCGAGTCCGGTGGCAATTCTAACCGATACGCCACATTCCTAACACGCTTCAAAATACGAAAAGGTCTGATATATCAAAGTTTTAGCTTCCCTCAGCTTTGAAATTGGATAATACCTTTCCATGGTAATATTCGAAGGAAAACTATATCACCAACTGCAAACTCTAATGGTCTTTCCTCTTATTCGCGTAACTCTTTTAACTATTCTAGGTGTCTTTCATCTTTTCTCGAATGACTTTTATCTTCTGAGTGGTAAATTCTATCAATTCAGCTACTTCGACTTTAGCTGTAACATCCTCATCCCAACATAGAGGTGTCCTGCACTTTTCCCCATAAAGTTCTTCATATGGTGGCATACCGATACTTGTCTAATAACTATTGTTATAAGCAAACTCTATTAAAGGCAAGTGTCGGTCCCAACTGCTTTAGAATTCCATCATACATGCTCTTAGCATGTCCTCCAATGTTTAAATGGTCCTCTCTAACTAACCATCAGTTTAGGCATGGAAGACAGTACTAAACTTCAGTTTAGTCCCCAAAGATTCCTAAAATTCTGGTCAAAATTGTGAGGTGAATCTCAGATCTTTATCTAATATTATAAAAACTGGTACCCCATGTAGCTTCACAATTTCATTGATATACAGCTTTACTAACATCTCCAATGAGTAGGTTGTGTGGATAGGAAAAAAATGAGCAAACTTCATCAATCTATCCACTGTAACCCAAATAGCATCATGACCTTTCGATGTATAAGATAGTCTAACTACAAATTCCATTATCATATGCTCCCACTTCCATCCCGGAATAGGTAAAAACTGTAACATACCTACTATTTTTTGATGCTCTGCCTTAAGATGTTGATAGGGAAGGCATCTGGCCACAAATTCTGCTATCTTTCTCTTCATCCTTGGCCACCAATAACTCTGTCTAAAAGTTTGATTCATCTTATTGCTACCAGGATGCATAGTATAAGCCAAACTATGAGCTTCTTCCAAGATAGCTCGCCTAAAGCCCTAGTCATTCGGCACACAGACTTTGTCTCTGAAGACTAAAAACCCGTCTTCTGTAGCTATCTAGAAGCATATACGATCACTCGCCTGGCTTGCATAAGTACACAGCCAATTCCCTTGCAACTGCCATCACTTTACACCTCATACCCAACCCCTAGGTAAGTAGAGTGAGCACTAGTGCAGAAGTCAATCACCTCTACAGCTCCTGGAAACTCGTCTGACATTTTTCATCCCACTAAAATTTTATTCCCTTTCAAGTAAGCCTCGACAAGGGGGTTCCATGTACTGAGAAACCCTCAACAAATCTTCAATAGTAACTAGCTAATCCCAAAAAGTTGTGAACTTCTGTCCCATTCTTGGGTTGTTCCCATTCAAGTATAGCTTCCACTTTCTTTGAATCTACAAAAATGTCTTCCCCTGATACATCACACCTAAGGAATCCTATCTCCCTTAGCCAAAATTCACACTTTGAGAACTTTACATACAATTGTCTTTCACGAATTATTTGTAGCATAATCTGGAGATGTCTAGCATGCTCCTCTTCATCCTTAGAATAAATCAAAAGATCATCAATAAAGACTGTGATAAACTGATCTAAATAATGATGGAACACCCTATTTATGAAATTTATAAATACTGTAGGGGCATTTGTCAATCCGAACAGCATCAACAAAAATTCACAGTGTCCATACCTCGTTCGAAGAGTAGTCTTGTGCACATCATTCTCATCAATCTTCAATTGATGGTACCCAAATCTCATATCTATCTTTGAGAATATTATAGCTCCCCTTAACTGATCAAACAGGTCATCGACCCTAGGGAGTGGATATTTATTCTTGATGGTAACCCTGGTTAACTACCAATAATCAACAAATAAGAGGAGGGTCCCATCCTTCTTTTTGACAAACAATACTGGTACTCCCCAAAGTGAATGACTGTCTACTAACTCTTATAGTTGAATCTTTAACTCTTTCAATTCAGCTAGTGACATACGATATGGTGGTTTAAATAATGGCATCATCCTTAGGACCAAGTTAATATTAAAATCAAACTCCCAATCAGGTGGTAATCTAGGTAACTCCTCTAGAAAGACATCGGGGAACTCGCACACAATAAGGACATCTCCCAATACGACCTTCTTTGCTGAAGAGTCAATCATATGAGCGAGGTATGCTTGGCACATGTGATGAATCAACCTGTTAGCCTTGATCACCGATATCAAATAAATCGGGAATATCCGTTGGCCACCAGTAAATTTAATCGAGACTCTACTATGAGGGTTAAACTCCACTTATTTCTTAAAACAATCAACCCTGATGCGATATCTCTCTAACTAGTCAATTCCCAATATTACCTCAAAATCCCAAAGATCGAGGGGAATAAGATCTGCCTCTAACACAACATCAACGATCTTTATCTCAAAGGCTGTATATACTTCATCACAAGCCACTTGCTCTCTAAGAGGAGCGACTACAATGAGAGGGGGATCTAATAGCTCCAGGGGATGATGAATATCCTCAGCGAAGGTCACACTGACAAATGACCTTTGCACGTTAATGTCGATCAAAACTTTAGCATCTCTACCAAGAACACATATAACACTATAGATTAACACTCATACTATTTAAGAGTTTACCAGTACTACATAGAACATGCATCAAAATATAGCAATAAAACAAGGAAATGTTCATCTAGAAAATACCTGTAGTCGTGTCCAGATTGGCTCAAACATCCTCCTCCGTCATTGCATAAACTTGTGCTTGAACTAAAAAAGCAGGACATTGCTAACTAGCTGGAGGTGTACTACTACCCACACTAGTCCTCTGTATGGATCCAGAAGACTGAGCACCTGCCCTGACATTCTCCCCTTTGTGTCTCACTGGCTATACCGAGTTATCTGCTCCTTCAGTTGAAGTCTAAGCTAGTTGTGGACAATCTCTCCTCATGTGCCCTATCTCTCCACCTGAAAACACTTTCTCAACTCTGTACGCTTGCCTAAATGTACCTTTCTATAGTTTCTACACTACTTAGACTGATATGATCGAGCACAAGAAGCAGAGCTAGTAGTAGGGGCAGTGCTCTGACCTCCTAGTTGTGGTAACCATAAATTGATAGCTGGTGATGGAGTGCCTACAGTACTACCTGGAGCTGAACTACCACGACTCCTCTTAGACTACTGGCTAGAGGAACCTCCTCCCTTCCTTTTCTAGTTCTTTTCCTCCTATTGTCTTTCACGCTCTTTCACCAACTTTTAGGCTCTCCTAACCAATTGTACCATCTCCTTAAACGTGGTAGTGGGGGTAACCGTCATTGTCTCTCGGATCATAAAATACAATCTAGTCTTAAAACGAACACACAGATTCTCTTCATCTACCACATATTCAAGGATATAGGTGGCAAGCTCTCTCAACTCTATCTCAAACTTATGCAACGACCTATTCCCCTGTGTCAGTGTAAAGAAGGTAGCCTTCTTCTGATCTCAATCAAATCTAGTATAGTATAGTTCATTGAATTCATTGACCAAATTCACCTAGGTAATCTGAATGCAATATTGTCCCCAAACATTTTGCCAGCAGACTCTAACATCACCCTCCAGTAATCGGATAACTACCTTCAGCTTCATCTCATCAATCAACCCCATATCATGAAATCTCTCTGCAGTCTGTCTTATCCAAATTTGGGCTTGGTAACATCAGTACGCCTATCAAAAGTACCACACCCGAGAGTACTGTACCCATCATGTCATCACATGTTGCAGAGCCTCTCTTGGCACTGGTGGAAAATCCAACTTTGCTACTGCTGGTGGTGTTACATTGTGAGACTACCTATGAGTTGAAGAGCTAGCAACCATTGGTTTTACAACTACATCAGTGCTATGTCCCTCTATCTCGGGTCGCAAAAGTCCAACCTTGCGATGACGTCCCCTTCCTCATCCAATCGTGCTATCACATCAAAGAAAAAGACATTGTTTAACAAAATAGATCGGGCTAAGCCTAGCTTATCTGACATCCCAAGGAATGTCGATAAGTACTCTGATCAAGGTCGAAATCATCCGACCACTAAAGATGTCAACTTAATAATCCGAGTGTCAACTTCTCAACTAAAGACTTTCGACACCCAGACTCGACTCCTAAGACTTATGAACTTTTTGAAAATGAAAAAAACACTTTTGAAAAAGTAAAAATCAGGCTCTGATGCTAATTTAATTGTCACAATCCGGTATCACATCGGGCATATGACAACCGCTGCATACTTAGGCTAAAGACACTCATGGTATCCTTAACCTGACTATGCAAGGCTAATTGAATATCTCTCCTTTTTTAAAAAAAAATGGGTAGCACAACAGTTATATTTTTAAAATCACAAAACTTAATCAAAAACTTCCAAACAATTTTAAATACACTTTTATATTCACATTAAAATTCTACCATAACTTATGGACCTTTAAGTCCACTTAAAAGCAGTCTCAACAGTACCAAAAATTCATACATAAGGTCTTTTACAAATTACAAGACAGTCAGGAGTTAATTTATAAATTCATAAAGCATATGGACATAACCAATCTAATAAAAATAGTTCATGATCCACCCTACAATAAAACTACAAAAAATAGACTACCCACGTGCAGTAATGCCCTAAAAATGTCAAAAAATTCACACGATCCACACAGAGCTTTAAGCTTACTAAATTAACCTACATGATTGGGAAGCAGAAGTGGTGAGTACATTATGTACTCAGTGAGTAGGAAAAACATATATATCACAAATAGAACTCGATACATACCAAGACACTATAGATATCATATGAAGTGAATATACATTACATAGAAACACATAGGCCTAGCCTATGAATCAACGTATACTGGCTAGAAACCATATAGGCCTACCCTATTAATTACTCATCCGGTGAATATAGGTTCTAGTTCCAATACATAAAAGAAGAAAAACATCACATGTATAAATCAAATCTCAATTATTGTGCACATCCACTGATTCCCAGTTTTGGCTAGAATTTCATCCGTGGTGAGTCCGGACTATAGTCGACATGAGCTTCATGACCCTAAGTGATTACCTCATCGGTATCCAGACCCTAGGTGTGGAATCACCTGCAAGTCCCATAGAAGGTGTCTATATGGGGACTCAACTTTTATGTACTAGCGTTAAGGTTATGGGGGTCACTTAATCTGTTGTGTTTAGCACACGATTAACCAATTGTTACCTCACCAATAACAAAATTCATATGCAAATATTAAGTAAAAAAGTTAATTAAGGCACCATTTACAACCGATAAAATGAAACCTTGTCATGACTCTAAGCTAAAAAGAACACATACACGTAGCATACATGACTCGGTTATGCTTATGTAAGTTACAAAACATTATTTCATGCAATAAAAGTCATCTTTTGCACTCCAAATGCAAAGTTTTTCAAAAATGTTGTCCTTTGCACTTCAAGTGCAAGTTTGTTGGAAATAATATCATTTCTCAAAATACGTAATAAAAACATCAGTTGCACTCTAAGTACAAAGACTTATTTAAAACAATGTGGCTTATTAAATACATAAGTATACTAGCATCTATTTGAGATTCAATTCTACTATACATTACCTAGGTTCAAAATTCACATTCAAGTCATCATGCATGTCTTAGGATGATCTAATCCTATTTAAAAGATATGGTTTCCCCAACTCACCTCAAAAGAAGGTGTACACTCCCTTAACTTCAACAATCCTCAGTACAAGCTCCTTGATTCACAGCTCCCAAGCCTTTATACATAAAAAATATATAATGTATTTACTACTCAAACATATATCTTATATTTATACATCATCACATAAGTGTATAAAACACAATATCACTATCTTTAAGCTATAAGATTTAGCCGTTACTCATCAATTTGAGCAAAATTCAAGTTTACTCTTAATCTAGTGTATATCATTATGAATCCTTAAATCCTAAGTCAAGTTCACTTAGACACTTTATCAAACACCTAATGTGCATGACTTTCAAGTCATATTTTCAAAATTTTATCAAAGTAATTCATGCTCCTATCTTATTATATAACAAAAACTTCCAAACAACAACACATTTCACCACTCCATTCAATCTAATTCCCTTCATTTAAGCCATATTCATCATAATTATGCAACTCATTACATTAATCCATTCCTTCTCCCATCATTTCAACCAAGCCTCATGCAATATACAACTTCTTCATTTTTCATCATCAATTCACATTATACATGTACAATTGACACCATAGAATTCATTTAAATCATCAATTTCAAAAGTTATTCAAAAATTCATAAACTTTCACCAAAGAGAAGGAATTTCGGTTTTGACTTAAAGGGACTTCTCCATCACTCATTCCATTCATCTAAACCATGTTTCACATATATTCAAGCATGCAGAACAACATAGCTTAACACCAAACTCAAAATCATAATGTAGAGAAAGATGAGACAAAACTTACCTAAACCCTCCTTTGGTGATATCTTAAAATCCTTTGAGACTTTATCAAATCTAATGATAGATTTGAGTTCCTTGGTACAAAATTAGCTTAGAACACCTTGAATAGGATTGGAGAATTTAAAAAAAGGATAGGATTTAGTGATAGGCAAAAATGGTTCTTCTCCTCCTCTCTTCTCCTTTCTTTTAATTAAAACAAAATGTTTCAAGTCTTTAGTAATGTGGTGCACAATCATACATGAAGAAGGGTCTAGAATATTGACTTTTCTTTGACCAAAATATGGTGAAATTACCCTTTTCCCTTAAGTTATGTGAAATTACCATTTTACCCTCCAAACTTTTCATAAATTTGCAATTAAACCCAAAATTTGGGAATCTCCAAAACTTTTATTTTATTTTGGTATCTGAACTTTTGAAAATAATAATTAAGCCCCTTAACTTTATAAAATTACATATTTATCCTCCAAGAATTGAAAATTTACATTTAAGTCCTTTGACTTTTAACAATTGGGAAATAAGCCCTTATGTACATCAACTTTTCCAATTAAGCTTTCTAAGTGTCCAATAAGTCTATAAATCACGTCTAATCACCTATAAGGCATTAGAACACAGTTAGCTCAACTACCATGGTCATATCCATCCAATGGACTCAGTTTTACACACTTAAAAGGTTATATGTCAGAAATCTCCAAGATTTCGCATATTGATGAACTCTAAGTTCATGTAAGGGCATATAACATTTTAAATGACTGATACATATACCCAAAAGGATTTTAAATATATCTTTGAACTCATATACAACCATGTATATATTAATATACAGTAGTATTTCCAAATACGGAACAATACAAAAGGGCTCAATGAGTCCGTCATTACATATACAACACTGTACTATGCTAAATTAATTATATACAAATAATGGTAGGGCCCCATCATAAGATAGTAGCACAACATTAATATTTAGTCTTCGGACAGAAACACTAACTTGTAAGAGGTACCTTGACATGGTGATCAAACAATGGCAATAAGGGATGTCAAACAATAAACGTTTTTTTAGACCGATTTAATTTCACATGTTAGACCGAATAATTGCCACACATTTACTACCACAAATGTATATGAAATTTGGGCCAAATATTAAATTTCCTTTGGGCCAGTCAATATTCGCATGAATAACATACCCATAAAACCTTTTAACATTTTAAGTTAAATTAATTTTCACAAGAGAGGTTGCTTTAGCAACATGCTGCTTCAACTAATTTAATTTCAACTCCTATATATTTCCTTAAATTACCAAAATCTTAAATTAAAATACCTAAATTTTTCATAAGTTGTTTGAAAGTGTCTTAGCTCCAATTTCTTGATGCTATGACACTAACAATCCTATCAACTCAAATCAAGAATTGGGTCAAAATTTTACAAATCAAACCAGAAATTATAAATTTTGGACCCAAAAATTCATTCCTCATAATATTAATCTGCAACATGTATAGTAACAAGTATAAGTTTAACACTTTCCAAGATGTTAAAGCTTTAGGATTGTTTCAGGTCTTTATCTGATGGTTAAAGAACAAAAACAAATAAAGGTGATTCTCCTCTTTATCCAAAGGTCAAGGCTTTATTAAAACAAAAAATTCACGGCTTTTATTAAGAAACAGATGACAGACCATTGTTGGATAAAAATTAAAACCTTTTCATGAAAACCGAAAGTAAATCAACGTTCTTAAAACAACCATCGATAAAGATTAGAGGTTTTTGAAATCTACCTTTCCAACATAGCTTATCATTGTTTATTCAGCAATTTCGTTTTTTACATATCGTAAAAAAATAAATAAAGCATGATTTTTTAACCAATTCCATAGAACCAGTGAAATCTATATAGAAACAATTTCAAGATTATAGAAGACAAAATCAACCATTCTTGATGATCTAACTATGAACAAGGCTCTGATACCACTTGTTGAATTTTAGTCCCCTTAAATTTAATATCTATTCATATCAAATCATCATAAATTAAATAAAAGCGGAAGCATATCTGTATCCATTATGAAATCTACACTAAAGTCTTGTGGTTTTGTCTTCCAAATTAGAATGAAGCCTTTTTTTTAAGAGTTTTCTCCTAACTCTCTATTTTCTCTATGATGATGGGATGTCATAAGGAATTGTGCTTACCACTTTTATTTGGGTAAAACCCTAATTTTATTTTTAGTTTGGCCCATCATAAAACTAGAAATGATATACTGAGTCTCTACACATATAAAGCCCACACTTAAATTAGATGCATAAAGCCCAAAATACCATAGCCATATTAGACCACTTTAATTAATTGGGCTCAACTTTATATGATAACCTTTATACACAATTATACACATATAAGCCCATATGTTTGATTAAAAATCCTTACATTGAAGTCTTCTAGACATTTGTTCCCTTATGTCTCTAGTTTTCATATCATAAAACAATCATGCCATTTCAACTTCTAAATTATGAAACATGTACCAAATATCACAAGTTGCTTCAACATAGGGACAATACCAAGTTACCATAATCAATCCCAATTTTCAATATCATTTAGCTAGAATTAGGTCCAGGTCTCTTCTTGCAGCACCCCACTCTCGCAAGACATGTACTCAACATCCTGAGTGATATCCAAGTCTATACCCCACAAGGGTGACATGCTAGCGCATTCAGTCAATAAAATCTCGTTACAATTTTTTTCAAAACAATGCACACATATGTGGAAATAAATCATCAAATTGGACCCACTTTATTTCATAGACATTTTTTCATTTACAAGTGTTACCAACATTTTTTAGATCATCAAATTTTCATTAATCGCTAGGGCCCATTTTAGATACAAAACACTCACAATCATAATGTCATTATAATATAAATGCATTTGCATACCCATTGTACAATAATTTTGGAATACATTCCTTAACACAAAAATTACTGGAAAATTCTATGCAAACACAAACTAATCCGGACCTCTACCTCTTACTTGAATGTAGTAGTTATCCTCCCGTTTCGCTAAGGGGGTAACTCTTCTAAGCCTAAAATAATATTGCAAATTTTGGGTGAATTTTTCAAACTTAGTGAGTGACCATCCTCGATGGTTCACTCAATCACATAACACATACAATTCATATCATGTTGAGTCACATACATTACACGTTCACTTAAGCATGAATTACATTTAGAAAGCATTCAGACTATTACAATATACATACAAGTTTTATATGTAATGCATATGAGACTCATTTCCAATTGTTATTATTGTGACCAAGTGCCATTTTAGAAAGCCCATATCCCTTAGTGGATATCGGGATGGACCATATCCCTTGTGGATATCGAGTTATATCGGACAATGTCCTAGATCCCTTAGTGGATATCAGGTACATTCACAACTGAACCCGAGGATCTTATCACATATCGAGCTTTAAGCTCCTTTTCACTGGCGACTCCGATCACAACTACCTTTATCTTTCATGCATTCATGTAATGGAATGCATCAATCACATATGATCAATTAGTCACATGTTTACATATTCACATTTTCCATCGGACCTAATATCTGGCATTCAATATCATTATTGAGTAATAATTTTTCAATAATATGCATATTCGCATGTTTTTTCAGAAATAGGTTTGACATTCAAAGATCACATTTAAAAGCACTTATTTCATCATGTTCACATACAAGTAACACTTCAATATTGCATTCAAGCACTAGAAATCTCGGACCTTCATTGTCCGGAATCACATAATCAAATCACATTCGCATCTCATTCATAGTCACTCAATTCATAACTTAAACAAATCAAATAATAAAGTAAGACCATCTAGGTCTGCTCACAGTACGCTCCAGATTGGCATTTGCTTCCAAAATCTGGAAACATCTGAATACGGACATTTATCTTGCATATCGAAATTATGAACACACACATTGTACACACACATTAATAACTTAACACAATTAGAAGTATTCATTTATGCACAATTGTGTATATGAACTATATGCAATGCATGTTCAATGACAATCTCAAGTATATTTTCAAATTTCACACTATATCCACATTCGCATTTTATCACTCAATTACTCGTCATTTCGTTTGTAGCATTATTTGCTCTTATTATCAAATTCTCATCCACTTTAACTTGATACACTTTACTCCTCTTCTTTAAATCACAACCTCAATCATATGAATATCTTTATTCCCAAACAAACTAATACCTTTCAAACTATGATATCAACAATTCGTTCACTAATGTTATTCCAATATTACAAGATAACACATTATCCAAACTGTCATTTCTTCTTATAAATTTCTCCAAATTTCCAAACCTTCGGGTCTATTTTACATTAATATTTTGACAAGGAATATGAAGTAATTTGATAACATTTTCTTCTAGAAAAATGTTTTCCATTGTCTTAAGTTTCTAATGACATAAAAATCATACAAATTTGTTTAGAAATTTGAAATTTATACCCAAAACATTTTGGATTGTTCTTAAGCTAAGACAGCATTCTATAATAAACTTTGATTCAAAATCTGGAATTCTAGAGACATGATAAAATTCTATCTCTTCAAAATATTTGTAGTCCTATGTTTCTAGTTTACTCCAAATCAAAAATCATGGCCTTATAATAACTAAAGAACAAGATATCTTCAAAATACGGAAGCAAGTTTAATGAAAATACTCCAGTGGTCATTTTCCAAAACTTTTCATCTTTTTCATCCCACCTTTATCACTCAATCTCTCCCAGATGATTTCATATGGTTATAATGTTTAGTTGAGATGAATATCAACGTGTTTCGAATCTAATGGTTAAAGTCCCATGTCATTTGGAGGTTGGGAGAATAAGATGTTACCAAAAGATCAAACGTTGTTTGGATTTTTTACCAACTCATGCAAGATTGCGAGTTTGAAATCAACATTCAGAGTTGCGATCGTGCTTCAGCATGAATCTCCAACAAAAAGAGGAAAGTCGCGATCGTGCTTCTTCCTCCTCCGAAATCATGATTCTTCTTCTCTTCAGATACTGCGATTTTTTTCTTCTTTCTTTCTTTTCCTTTACTCAAACCAACATCTCTAACTTAACTCAATCCCATTTTCAACTTACATTCAACTCAAAACATCCACAAACAAATCCAAATTCTAGATTAAAACATAAACACTAAAAATCGAATCACATTCACGTACATTATTCACATTTCCTGCATTTCTTCTTTCATTTTTCTGCATTTTCATTTTTTACATTCTCCTTGTTTTCTTCCTCTAACTTTCATTTTCAAATCATTATTAAACAAATTAAAAACCATCATTAACACCAAATATAAAAAACAACTCATATACACGAAATTTTCACTTTCTTGCGTTTCTTCATTTTCTTCACTGCTGCACTTTTTCATCTCTTGTACATTTTCCATTTTCTTCTCTAAATTCCATTCAATCCTAAACTTCTAAATCATGTCTACTCTTTCTACTCTATTTTAATTCAACATATTCATAGAACATGCAAGTTTACGTAAAAACATCTAAACTCGCATATCATTCATGCATCCTCTTCATGTTCTACGTTTTCCATTTTTATGATACACTCATTTAACTCTATCAACATTTTCATTTCATCTCAACTCTACATTTATTTTCGGTTCAGTCATCTTTAGAAACACCAAAATATTGACGTATGTGTATATATATATAGAGTTGAGATGAAATGAAAATGTTGATAGAGATAAATGAGTAAATATATAGATATATATATATACACAGTGAAAAGAAAACAGCGTATATATGCTTTAATCTTTCATAAATTTCTATACTCTTCTCATGCATATTTTCATTGATCCTTCTAACTCAGAAATCATTTCTACATTATCTTGTAACATATTTATCCTCAAATCCAAAAAAATCAACGCATGTTGTATGCTCTAGTTTTTCATTCACGTTTTAGCACATGTACAATTTCACATTTCAGCACATGTATATTTCATTTTATAACTTCAACGTATAACTAACATGATGCATGTTTCATATTATGCAACCATAAAGAACATAAAATGCTTACTTGTCTAAAGCTCCAAAATCTTTTAAATCACGTGAACCCTAGCTTTCCAACAACACCCGATCATCAACAATTCGAGGTTGTAGGGTTAGGTATTTTAGTGATAGTGAAGTAGATAACAAAAAGCAAGCGGAAGATGAGAGCAAGGCTTGCATTGCGAGGATGAGAAATCTCTAAAAGAAATGAAGCTTCCAGAAGATGAAGGAAAATCTCGAAGAAGATAATTTAAGACAAGAACAAACAGTAGATGGATTTTTCAAGTTTAAAAAAACTTGTGTTTAAGAATTGGACACTTGTCCATTTCTTAAGACCTTAGCTAGTTTCCTAACTAACTAGTTCTTATTGAACTAGTTCCCTAACTCTCATCCTTTCATTCCAATTATCTCTAAAGTTTTCAACTTCATTTTCTCAATAATTTATAAAATCATTATTTTTAAAAAATTCTCCAATATCATTTGTTTCTTATTTCTATTTCTTTCCATCAATTTACTCGCCAAGTGGCATTTTTCTTAGTCTAATAATAGTCATAATTTTTGGAAATTTTTCTTGAAATTCACAAAAAATTCAAAATCACTAAACACACTTTCCAATTAAATTTTTAGTACACATAAACCACAATTCTCAATTAAATCACCTTTCACATATAATTCAATTATACCCGAAATTTCAATGAATGCATATACAATCATTTTGATGTGTGCAAAAATCCAAATTCATATGGGTGTATGTTAACAATATGCATGAGCATGAAAATGCATTTTTCTTAATCTCTCATTGATCTCACATGTACTGTATTTTTGGGTTCTAACTCTTAATATAGGAACAGGATGTTACACTTCTAGATATTTTTAGTACTATGTCTTAGGTTTCATTTACTATTAGAATCACTCAATTTGGAGTTATGTAGACTAAGTTATGTCCAAAACACTAGGAATATTCAAGGAAACCGAGTCTCCTAATACAGAATTTCAATAAACATAATTAGGAAAACTTACCACTTTCTTTCAATCTTTTGGAAAATTGAAAGCTTTCTTCAAATCATGCTCCAAACTGTGGAAATTAGTTGCACCCTTCTTCTCTCAAGTTTGGCCGAGACCCACCTTTGGCTCTCTCCTTTTCTTCATTTTCTTTTCACTCACGGGTAACTCATTTTCACTCTCATGACTATGACAAAAAGAATAAAGCAATTATCTTAAGTTTACTCCTTTAACGCATGACACATGCCATCTTCCATCATGAATCATTAATCCACTATTCAGCATGTAAAAAGACCAATTTGCCCCTAATCACTATGCAAAAAGACCAAATTGTCCCTTAATGAATTTAATTCACTGACTAACCGAATTACAAGCAGAAAATTTTCCACAACTAGTTTATCATCAAATTTACCATGAAATACTATTATTAGGGTCAATAAGTATTGACTGGATTCTTTAAAAAATATTTGAATGGGGTTAAAAACATCAATTTCCATTATTTTTCAAAAAGGGCATTTTAAGTCCTAAACTTCTTGAATCTCGAAATGCATCTAATAAGAATTATGATTAATATGTTTCAGTAACATTAGAATCTAATACTTATTATGAATATTTGCAATTCTTTTTAGGTTCGCGTCCTCAAAAATCCTTATTCACGCGAAAAATACTATTCATCGAACATAGAAAATTTACCTTCATTGAAAGGAAAGGTTTAAGGTTTTACAGACATTGTTTAAAATGTCAGGCTTGGGCTGACATTAAGCATCATCCTTTCATATTTTAAGCCTAAAAACCACGTAAATAATATGGTAGGACTATTTTGTAAATTAATTAAAGAAAGTAATTTCTAAATTCCTTTATAATATTATGATACTTTATGTATATCTTATGCATACCTACTAGCAGTTTATTAGTAGGTTCTCATCTATTTTATTACTTGAGAGTGAGGTTCCTATGATTTCTTTGACAATTATATGATAGACTCAAAATTTATGGTAAATAATCTTATATAGACCCAAAGTTTATGGTAAATAATGTTACACTTAAACATCTTTAGTCGTCAAAAGAAGGATAATAAATGTTGTGGTGGAATTAAATTTTGTGCTATAATGTTATTAGGTAGAAATAAGCCAAGTCTTGAGAAAAGCCTGGACAAATATTTATGAACTATTATTTTTTGCATAGCATTTTTAAGTTTGCAAGAAATATCAATAAGGATTTATATGATGACATTGATGTGCATATGACTACTCGAGTATGTGTATTTTTTATTAATGATGTTTTCTTATGTAATATTGGTCAAGATAATTATTTAGAGTTAAAAAATTTTTTCATAGGTTTTTGTCCCATTCTTAAGAACAATCATTGGTAATATTATTATTTTTGAATGAAATCAAATCATATGATGGATGGTGTTAAGTAGAACATAACTAAAGAACTAGTGGCTTACAAATTAGTGTTTGTAATGTTTGTGATAAGATAAGATCATGTTACATTATAAGTAATATAATAAAATATTGGTTTGTAGTTGTAGGCATATACTTTCTCTTTGCATTTCAAACAATTCTTCTAAACGAGCAAAACCTCTTAAAGCATTTCATCTTCCCGGACTTAGATCTAGTCCTACCTCTACTCTTAGACTCTTTTTCCTTTGCTCTACCCCTCACCATCAAGCCCTCTCTATGATCCTCGTACTGTTTAGCTTTTAACTTGTAACATCCCATTACCTGTGGGAAGGTTAGAATGGTAAATGTGAGTGATTAAGAGAGTTAGAAATGCATCTCCATATTTATGCATATGATGTCATACACATACATATGAATAGTGAAGTCATGGCACATAAAAATAATTATACATGCCTTCATGAAAAATTTCAGGTATAATTAGATTGAGTTGTGATTTCTTTGAGTTTTGAGAATTTTGAATTTATTCTTAATGGAAATTCTATTGGTTAGTAAGAATACTGTATTTGGAAATTTTGGTGAATTTAGGATTAAATTTTTGGAAAATTTTGGAAAATAGAAAAAAAGACGTCGAAGTGAGTTTTGGAGATAGTTGAATTATAAAGATGCAAGTTAAGGGAGTTAGTTTCAAAAGAAACTAAGTTAGAGCTTAGATATAAGGAAAGTGACAAGTGTCACTTAGGCTGTGTACTTTTGCTAGAAGTAGGTTACTGTTTCTGAGAGTTGAAAGGTTCAATTATATGTCTAAGTTCATTTTTGATGGTCATCTTCTTTATGTTTTCTTCCCACACACAGAGTTTTCCATCTAACCCCTTCTAAGAGATTTCTCTATTTTTCCTTCCTACACCAAGCCCACTTTACTATT
>JANSVA010435339.1:0-18503 GCA_025504915.1 Erythroxylum reticulatum | reverse complement strand
GATTTATCCCATCTGGGTTTATCTTCTGCATCAAGCTCTACTTCATGTATCTTCAAGGATCCAAGCAATTCATCAAGATTTAATACGCTTAGGTCCTTATCTTCTTGTACTGTGGTGACTTTAGGTCTTAATCTTTTCAGTAGACTTATAAGAATCTTTCGAGCATAATCTTAATTATCATAGGTTCTCCCGAGAGCTTTAAGTCCATTGACGATAGTTTGAAATCGTCCAAACATTTGATTAATAGACTCATCTTCATTTTGAAAAGCTTATACTGGTGTACAAGAATGCTTATAATGGATTCCTTCACTTGATTGCTGCCTTCATGTGCGATGGATAGAGTATCCCACATCTCCTTTGTAGTGCCGCATGCATGAACTTTATTGTATTCACTTCTGCTTAGAGCGCAACTTAGAAAGAACTTGTCTTTTGAATTTAGCTGTAATCTTGCTTTTTGATAAACTAACCATCTGGTACGTGGAATGGCATTTCCTTCATCATCCATCGGTGTATATGGTCCATTCTCGATAATCTCCCAAAGGTCAATATGTGTAGATTTAATGAAGAGCCGCATCCTGTCTTTGCATTAATGATAATCTTCACCATTGAACGCAGGAGGTTTAGTGACGGAGGCACCTCCAGCTACATAAACTTGTGATTCTGCCATGGATCTTTATCCACATTTTGTAACGGTAGTTCTTAGAAACCGAGCTCTGATACCAATTGAAGTAAATCAGGCGTTAATATAGGCTTTACTTTCAATAGACAAAATGCACAAGAAGGGGAGTTGAATTGTGTATTTTTTTTCATGAATACAATCCCCTTTCAAATTTCTTTGAAAAATAAATTTTTGATGAACTATTAAGTAAATAATCACAATGTATTGCAATTAACTTCTATATACTTGTATAAAACAATAGAAATTTAAAATTAAGAGCTAGAGAGTAGAGGTTGACACAGTAATTTTATCCTGGTTCACCCCAAACTGTGGGCTACGTCTAGTCCTCATAATCCTTTTTGAGATTTCACTATTCTTCTCATAAGTACAAGTATTCTTTTTCACAGAGCCTCTTCAGGTCTCTTACACTAAGTATTGTTTTTCTCACTTAGCCTCTTTAGGCTCTCAGCTTTTCTTCTTTCTTACAGAAAGATATTACAAGCTCTATTACAGTAATGATAGCTCCAGTGTTCCGCACAATGAATACAGTGTTTGCTAAAGATCAAAAACTTTTTAAAATCTCTAACTTTTTAGTCTTCGACTCCGACTTATATTTATAGCCTTCGTCTTCAACTGCTTTTTGATAACTGCTTCTTTCTTCTTGATTCTTGATTCTTGATTTCTTGATTCTTGTAGAAACGGTTATTTAGTTGAGTTCTGTAACTAACTTAAATGAGTTAACCGTTCGACGTAGTATCGGTTCTTCGTCTTAGTTTTCCTTCCATCTTAGTTTCGCTTCATCTTATTTTTGTTTCCACTTCGTCTTACTTCTGCTTTTACTTCGTCTTACTTTCTTTCGTCTCACTTTTGCTTCTACTTCGTCTTATTTTTCTTTCCACTTCGTCTTACTTTTTTTTAATCAAAACGGTTCAACAATTTATAATATTATTATTATTTGAATGTCATGAAAATTATTAGACGTGAAGTCATTTTGACTTAACACCTCTCTCCTTTCTTTTATGAGCTAGCCGAAATTAGGAATGAGAGTGTCTCATTTTGGTTCTTTGAACTAATTGATCATAAAGGAAAAAACCTCTACAATATTTCTTCTCCTTTTCCACCAAAGGATCTTGTTAACCAAGTTATCTAAGGAGAACAAGTGGTAGATCAGATTGGTTGAGGATACAATAGCAAGGAGAGGATACAATAGCGAAGAGCCAAAGTTTTAGCAAAGGAGTTAGTAAAATTTCGATCTTGTTCTTATGTTATGTATTTTTCTAATATCGTATCATGTGTGGATTAAATATGTTGATTTTGTTATCATGCTTGCATTGCGTTTTGATTTTAGAAAAAGTTTTTGAAATCTACCGTTTAGCCAAATATAGTACGCTTTTGTTTTTGATCCAACAATTGGGTCACTAGAACAAAACATGAGTAAATCATCTGCAAAAGATAGTTGAGTAATCCCAAGACCACGACATTTAAAATGGAGTTTGAAATTTGTGTCTTATACACATTTGTGTGAGTCTTTGTAGTACCTCCATAGTAATGGCAAATAGATAAGGAGAGAGAGGATCACCTTGTCTAATTCATCTTATAGTAGTACAAAGTTGAGAAGTTTCCCCATTCATCAATAATGAATAAGAAGCATATGTAACATAAGATAAAATTCATTTTTTGAACTCTAGTAGATATCCATAACCCTGTTGAGAGTTGATAAGAAAACTCCATTCAATAGTATCACAAGCTTTAATCAAATCAATTTTGAGCATACAACTCCTGATATGCTCCTATGATTTGTAATCTTTGTCACCTATGCTTCTTCTTAAGACATAAGTGCCCCGAATTGGATTGATGAAGCCAAGTAAGGTAATTTTTAACCTATTGGCAAGAATGCTTGCAATAATCCTGTATAACACATTGCAATATGCAATAGGCCTACAATCATTTAAACACTTAAGACTAGGGATTTTGGGAACCAAGACTAAATTATTCTTATTCATTTCAATGATTATTCTACCACTTTAGAAGAATTCTTGGATAGCCCTTACTATTGAAGTTTGTAAGATAGTCCATTTTTCCTAGAAGAACCTTGCATTGAATTCATTAGGTCTTAGGGCCTTGTCAGGGTGGAATGAAAACACTACTTCCTTTATCTCCTCAAAGGTAACTTCTTTATAAATAGGCTAACGTGATTCTAAGAGTTTTAATTAGAATGAGATTACAATTAGTTAACCTAGATTTAGGTGTTAAATGCCTTAAGAAAGATATTCATATGATTTAGAAATTTCCACTGTCCAGTAAACTTTAGATTAAATTGATTGATAAAATCATGATTTCATTATAAATCTTAGGGGGATTAAATTCCAAATACTATTGTTTTGTTGTTTGATTTTTCATTTTTCATTTTAGTTTATTTGATTATATTAACTTGCCCTTATTTTATTTTATTTTAAATACCTAAGATTAAATTCCAAATACTATTGTTTTGTTGTTTGATTTTTCATTTTTCATTTTAGTTTATTTGATTATAATAACTTGCCCTTAGTTTATTTTATTTTATTTTAAATATTATTTAAAATTAGTGCTCATAGTCCTCGTGAAATCGACCATATTTTCTAGTGCTAGATATAGCTACACCATACACTTATTATTAAAAGAATAATCAAATCAACAACCATCAAGTTTTTGGCAATATTTCAAAAGACTAAGATATTAGGAACACTTAATTGGTATTAATTTAACCATTTATTTTCTTTCCATTTATTTTTATTTCTTTTGATATTTTAATAGTGATCATTAATATTTATTGCCCTTATTATTTTAGGAGTTAGATTTGTTTATGACCAAAAGAATTCCATCAAAACTAGTCAAGGCCTCAAGGGAGATATTGAAGTCAGAAGAATAACTTTACAAAAGCTCAAAATTATACTTATATAAAGGGAAGAGGAATGGGTGTGAGAATATGAGAATATGTAGATTAAAACTATATAGAGCAACAAAGAATTATGTTCTTGTACACGAGGCCAACGGTAAATAGAACTAAGAGGCCATCGCTAACTGGGACTAAGTCAACATCATTAAACCAATTATTAAAGTTAACAACTTTGAGATTAAAAAATGTTATACTGATGATGCAATAGTTATTTCAATTTGAGGGACTATAAGATAAGGATCTAAACTCTCACATTGCTAATTTCCTAAAAAATTTACAATATTGTCAACCAAATAGGTCAATAATAATGCAATTAGGCTGAGGTTGCTTCTTTTCTTATTGAGGAACTAAGTCAAAAATTGGTTGAACTTTCTCCGTAAAGGATCGATCGTGACTTGGTATCAAATATCTAAAAAATTTCTAATGAACTACTTCCCACTGCAAAGATGGTGAAGATAAGGAATGACATCTCTTACCATCCCTAAATTGAATTAGAGACTTTATATGATATATAGGAGTGATTCAAAGATTTTTTAGAGGATGCCCATATCATGATCTTGCCGTTTGGTTATAGGTTTATAAATTTTATAATGGTTTGAATCCTTCAATTAGGCAGTTGATATATGTCAAAACTAAAGGAACCCTAAATAGCAAGATGCCTGAAGTGAACCAAGAGTTGATCAAAGAGATGGATATAGACAACCACTAGTGCAATTTAACAAGAGCAAATCCTAATAAGTTGATTGGACTTTATGTTTTAGATATTGTTACAACTTTTACAGTTCAAGTCAAAGCTCTTAGTAAAAAAGATAGGTGGATTTTTAGTTACATAACGAACAGATCAAATGTTGTGCAAGTATATAGAGGAGGGCATGTAGACCAAGATTGGCAAGTGATATGTGCTTAATTATTAATACATTTATTATGTGACACTTAGGGATTAATGCCTTAAAATGCTTAAGACACTCACTTTAGTTCATATGGCATATAGACTAAGATTGGCAAGTGATATGTGCTTAATTATCAATACATTTATTCGTTGACATTTAGTGATTAATGCTTTAAAATGCTTACAATGCTCACTTTACTTGATATTTAATTTTAGGTACAATTCGAAAGTGAAAGAGCTAAAGTTAGTCAAAAACACATTATTTAAGTTGTCTTCTTGAGATTCACACTTACTTATCTTCAAGGAGGAAGAAAATGCCAAAAAGAATGAAGAATAGCATATTTCACGACTTGAGAAACATCTTACGACCATGAAAATTGTCATGGATTTGAGAGTGTTGTCATACCCATGACAAGTTGATAGCTCACCCAAAAACCCTACTTTTTGGTATTAAAATATTGTTTTATTAGCAAAAACATTATGAATAGTTTAGGGAAATGTTTTAAGGGTTTCAGGAGGATGAATAGAGACAAAGTTTGACACCTTTGGAGACCCATGGAGGAATAGGCTTCTCGACACCAGTTTGAAGGTGATATTGATGCTGAAGAACCTAGTTAAGCATTTCTCTCAATTTTTATTGTTCTTTCTCTTTGGGATTGATTTTGTTATCTTATGTTTAGTGTTTGGGTGTTATGTGAGAATGATTGAATGCTATATTTGATTATTTTTATGTAAGAACCCATTGCTAAAATTTCAATATAATTTGTAATTTTTATGTTGATATTCGTTTATGGCGGCTAATGGTATTATATCATTATGGATAACATAACCTAGGTTAAGCGACTCGAGTTTGTGTGGTTTCTACCTTGATTAATTTGTTTTCCTAATTCATAATACGACTGTCTAACTAAATTTAAAAAGCGTGCTCTAGGTTGTTCGATAGCTAGGTTTAATTAACGAGCTCTTGTTAACTAAACACGACCTAAGGGAAAACTGGGGTTAACAGAGCTTATTGTTAACCAATGTTTAATAATTTCTAGAAGAGGTATAAGAACAACAATTTAATGAAATATTTTCAACCGTTTGTAGACCGAGATTGATCTGATGACCAAGTCATCCCTAACGAATTCATCACTTTCATCATTTTTAGGTTGTTTGATTTAATTTGCTTTTGTTAGTTTAGTTTCATTTTATTTTCTTCTTTGAAATTAAAAAAAACCTCCCCATAACCTAAACACCAAGTCTTTTCATAAAAAAAGCTAACCAAACACTCTTTATGAGATCAACTCAGACTTAATACTGCTATAGATTCAGGTCTAGTTATTTAGTAATGTTATGACACGCTAAGTTAGCAAGTCATTAAAGCTATATCAAAACTAGTTAAATGATGTAGCAATTTGTAACATTACACAAAATAACTAGACCTAAAATTATAGCTAATGGTAAGTCTAGGTCAATCCCGCAGAGAGTGGTCGACTAACATTTGTTATGAAAAGAATTGATGTTTAGGTTTTAGGGGGAGGGGGTTTGGTTTGGTTTCAAATAAGAAAATAAAAATGAAACTAAGCTAACAAAAACAAATTAAATCAAATAACATAAAAATAATGAAAAGTGATGAATGCATTAAGGACCTGATCATCGGTTCATTCTTGAGCTACACACAGTTGAACATACTTTATGAAATTGTTAATCTTATACCTCTCCTAGCAACTATTAATCATAGGTTAATAATAAGATCTGTTAATCCCAATTTTCACTTGGGTCATGTTTAACTAAGAAGAGCTCATTAATTAAACCTAGCTATCAAACAACCTAGAACAAGCTCTCTAGGTTTAATTCGACAACCATATTACAAGTTAGGAAAATAGATTAATCAAAGCAACAACCACACAAAATTGAGTCATTTAACCTAAGCTGTGTCATCCCTAATGATTAAAAACCATTAGTTGCCATAAATAAATCTCAACTAACAATTATGGATTATATTGAAATTCTAACAATGGGTTCATACATAAAAATAATCAAATAGGGCATTCAATCATTCTTACATAACACTTAAATAATAGACATAGGATAACATAATCAATTAGAAGGGATCACTCATAAAAATTGATGATAACAATACATTTAAACTATAAGGGGTGATCTTTCCAAAATAATAACGACCTCATATGCAACATATTTAAATCATCTATTCAATAAAACTTTAGGAGGAAAGACTACTCATCAATAACTTTTCAAAACAAATAAATTTCCTCTTTGATACTTTTATTTAAACATTTTAATCATCAATAACTTTGCAAAACATATGAATTTCCTCCTTCATACTTTTATTTAAACATTTTTTCTCCTTCTTTTCGTCTTCTTCTTCTATTTTATTATATATTTTTCATTTTCTTTTTGCTTTTTTCAATAGGAATTGAAAAAAGCTATACCAAGAATGGAATTCATAATATGACATTCTACCTAATCTACATGTATGCACACCTTCATACTTAGACTTTTGTACATCTACAATCACAAATAATCAACAAATGATCCATTACCTTAAAGGTTTGGGTAGGTCATTTAGTTAGGTTTAAAGCATGTAATATGGTTAACATGAAAAGAAAGGCTAATAAAGCTCAAGGAGGCTTATCAAAGGGAAAATCATAAAAATAGGTAGGCTATTTGGTTAATATAGCTTATAAAATAAAGAATGCCTATATCATTTTCATATCAATGCAGGTGATAAAGATGTGGTCTTGAATAGAAAATTAAAAAAAGTTAGAAAGTACATGTCTTGAAGGTCACACATAAATAAAAGACAATGAGACTGATATGGATGTGTCAGTCTATAAAGACTCAAAATCTCAATTGCTTGTTTCCACCACTAGTCACTACTCTTCTAAAGTTAATGTATCTTAACCAATCACAAAAGAAAAAGTACATACTAAGTTGTCATGGATTCTTCTAGTTAATTCACTCTCTAATCATGACTATATAGTCCTAGAACCAATAGAAAAAGAGAAAAATTTTGTATGATTATTTGATTCTCTCTCTCTCTATTTTAAAACTTAAAAACATGTAAAAAGCAAACAAAAATAAAAATACATATGCATATCCTAACAATTACGAAAATTTCAAGGAAAAGAAATGAACTTCCTTTAGGTTGCCTCCCAAGAAACACCTTCGTTTATTGTCACTGGCTCGACACCTTGTTTACTTATCACGTGAAAAAATTATAATATTCAAATGTCACATGCATTTTCTCCATACGAGGTTCTTCATGATAGGGCCAACGTCAATGATCTCTCCTCTTTAGTATATTCCCTATCTTCAGAATCTCAATACCTTTTGAGTCCCTACACTTTTGGAATATCTCTTCACCTTTCTCCTCCACATTCAATTTCTTCAATATGTCAAGTAAAGGTGAAGGGTTAGTTTTAAAAAAAATTAGGAACTTAGTATTTATGTTCATACTAAATGATATATTCTTTTAAGCTTTGAGCTCCTTTTCCAATTCTTCTTCACAAGCAATTCCTTGAGTAGTATTCTCAAGATTCTTAAGCTACTCTTCACTTTGTAAGGTCTCTACACTAACTTCCCTTGGGTACACCTTAGGTTGAGATAGTTACGTCTCTTTGCTTTGTAATGCTAGGTGGTTGATGGCTTCTACTAGCTGACCCACCTGACTTACCAAGTTCTGGATTCAAGAAGTTGTATCTTCCTGGAATTTTCATATCCCACTGAACTTGCAAATTATTAACAACACAAACATTAAATAATTCTTTTAGAGATGTAACTGAGTTTTGCTAGCTCTTCAAAATTTGGATGCTAAACATTGTATCCTATCAAAATTGCCTTTCAACCTGTTAAAATTGTAAAGTGATAGTAACGTCAATATTAAGTAATTCTTTTAGAGATGGACATGAGTCATGATAAGAAGCTTCTGATCTATATAAAAATTGTTTGTTATCCCATCCATAACTAAAGTTAGTATGATCATTCCAATCTGAGATACAGGATTGGGAATAAGAATTATAAAATAAACTACTTCCTTCCATGTATTTTTTAAAAAATTTTCAACACAAAAACACTAAATAAAAATTGAAAATATTAAGAAATAATTGAAAAGAAACTAATTATAAACAAATATGTACAAAACACGAATTAAAATGAAGAATAAAATCTAAAACACCGCAATCCCTAGCAATAGCATCAAAATTGATGTAGTGTGTCATAACACCACACAAAATAACTAGACCTAAAACCATAGCTAGTGGTAAGTCTAGATCGATCCCACAGAGTGTTCAGTTAGCTTTTGTTATGAAAAGAATTGGTGTTTAGGTTTTAACGGAGGTTTGGTTTGGTTTCAAATAAGAAAATAAAAATGAAACTAAACTAACAAAAGCAAATTAAATCAAACAACATTAAAATGATGAAAAGAAATGAATAAGTTAGGTACTCGGTCATCAGTTCAATCTTGGCCTACACACAGTTGAACATACTTCATTGAATTGTTATTCTCATACCTCTCCTAGCAACAATTAATTGTAGGTTAACAATAAGATCTGTTAACCCAAGTTTCCCCTTAGGTCATGTTTAATTAAGAATAACTCATTAATTAAACCTAGCTATCGAACAACCTAGAACAAGCTCTCCAGATTTAATTAGATAGACACATTACAAGTTAGGAAAATAGATTAATTAAGGCAACAACCACACAAGCTCGAATCATTTAACCTAGGTTATGTTATCCTTAATAACCATTAGGTGCCACAAATGAATCTCAACTTAAAATTATGGATTATATTGAAATTCTAGAAATGGGTTCATTCTTAAAACAATCAAATGAAGAATTCAATCATTCTTACATAACACCTAAACAATAGACATAGAGTAACATAATCAATACCTAAGAGAGAAAGAACAATAAAATCAATGAAATGCTTAACTTGATTCTTCAGCGTCAATATCATCTCTTAATCAATGTCGAGAAGCTCAGCCCTCCATGGGTGTCAAAAATATGAGGTATGAACCTTGTTCAAAAACCAAGAGTTCACACACTTAAAAATAATTTCCCCTAATGAAGCATAGCTTCTGCCATCACGCACCATATCTATTTATATTAAAAATTGGGTTTGGGTGAGCTCACAAAAACTGACAGGTGTGAGAGGTTGGCTCACAGTTGCGAGCTATTATGGCATGGGCATGACATAAGTGTCACGCCCATGTATCATATATAATGGGCCTGAGATGAGCCTCACACCCATGATACATTTTTCAAGGTTGTAAGCTACTATACAACTTATGTTTTTGCATTTTCTTATCCCCCCTTCTTTTAATCCTTCTTCTTCTTGCTCTATGGAGATAAATGAGTGTGAATCTAAGGAAGACACAAATATTGATCTTTTGACTCACTGTAGCTCTTTCACTTCTGAATTGTATCTAAAACCAAATATAAACTAAAGTGTTTGTCTTAAGCATTTCATAGTATTAATCACTAAGTGTTATAGATTAAATATATAATCAATTAAGCACATTTTATTAAACATATTGAATATATAGGTGTGCCTCAACCATAAATTATTCATCCAAAGTTTTCTTGGATAATCAGGGGTATCAAAGATAGAAACCTCCACCTAGATTTCAGCAATAACATCCACCGTTAAAGAAGAAGCGTAACTTATAAGATATCATAACTAAGTTTATTTAAGCATTTGAAATTTAGTTTTAAGCTAATGAAGATTCATTAAGGAACCAAAAGGCTTTTATACAACTTGTTGAACAAAATAGAATAACTTGCTAAGTTGAATCTTAAGAGACCATAAAAAGGAGCTGAGATAAACCTGAAGGAGCACGTCAAGGTATTCACTCGATAGGGAGTTAAATATGGAAAGGAAAAAGTTAAAGAGGAGAAAAATGAGATTAAGGATTGGGAAAAGGAATGAGATAAAGAAGGAAAGCAACCTTTGTGAAGAAGTTAAATCCTACCATCTTGTATCTAGTATAACTAAAGAGGGATTGTATGCATGAATAGTTTCGTAAGTTCCTGGAAGTTTTTTAAAAAACTACATATTAACTATTACGACTCGGTACCACATCGAGCCCATGATAACCACCACATACCTGGGCTAAAGACACTCACGATATCCTTAATCCAACTATGCAAGGCTAAATGAATATCTCTGCCTTTTTTTTAAAAAAATTGGGCAGCACAACAGCTGTATTTTAAAAATCCCAATACTCAATCAAATACTTGCAAACAATTTTAAACACACTTCTATAATCACATCCAAATTTTACTACAACTTCAGGACTTTAAAATCCACTCAAAGAAATCTCAACAATATTATCAAAAGTTCATATATAAGGTCTTTTACAAACTACAAGATAGTAAATAGTTAATTTATAAAATCATAAAGCATATCAATATAACCAAACTATTAAAAACAGTAAAACTGTTCATGAGCCATTATGTAGCTAAAGTATTAAATAGAAACTACTCATGTGCAGTAATACCCCGAAAATGTCAAAAGAATACATCATCCACTCAGAGCTTTAATCTCATTAAATTAACCTGCATGGTTGGAAGGCGAAGGGGGTGAGTACACTATGTACTCAGTGAGCAAGAAAAACATATATCGCAAATAGAACTCGATACATACCAAGATGATATAAATAACCTATGAGGTGAACATACATCACATAGAAACACATAGGCCTAGCCTATGACTCAACGTATACTAGTTAGGAACCACATAGGCCTTGCCTATTAATCATTTATCGGATGAACATAGGTTCCAGTTCCAATATACATAAGCAGAAAGATATCACATGTATAAATCAAATCTCATTAGAAAACAAATATCAGAATAAGCCAAAACAATCATGTGTGTCGCCACTAATTGGCCAAACTAGTGTGCACACCCACCGAATCCCGGTGTTGGCTCGACTTTCATCCATGGTGAGTCCAGACTATAGTCGACAAGAGCATCATGACCCTAAGTGATGACCTCATCGGTGTCTAGACGCTAAGTATGGAATAACCTGCAAGTCCCGTAGAAAGGTATCGATATAGGGACTTGACTTTTATGTACCAGTGTCAAGGGTATGGGGGTCACTTAATCAGTTGTGCCTAGCACACAATTGGCCAATCGTTACCTCACTAATTTCAAAAAATGATATACAAATATTAAGTACAAAAATCAAGTAAGGCATCATGCGTTTATCTATCGGTCCAACCGATAAAATGAAACCTTGTCATGGCTCTAAGCCAAAATACAACACATACATGCAGTATATATGACTCGATTATGCATATGTATATTCCAAAACATTATTTCATGTAATAAAAGTCATCTTTTGCACTCCAAATGCTAAGTTGTTCAAAACAGTGTCGTTTCGCAAATACATAAGTATATTATCATCTATTTCAGATTTAGTTATACTATACAATACCTAGGTTCAAAATTCACATACAAGTCATCATGCATGTCTTAGGATGACCTAATCCCATTTGAGAGACATGATTTCCTCAACTGACCTCAAAAGAAGGCGTACACTCTGTTAACTTCAACAATCCTCGATATGAGCTCCTTGATTCACAGCTCCCGAGCCTTTATTCATAAAAAATATACAATGTATTTACTACTCAAATATATATGTCATATTTATACATCATCATATAAGTCTATAAAACACAATATCACTCTCTTTAAGCTATAGGATTCGACCATTAAACTTCTCACATGGTTACTTCCTTACTATTCACATTAGCTTTTCTTTTGCATTTTCTAAGGCCTTTAATGCCTTTAATCCAATATTTACTCATTTCAAAACATAATTAAGCAGATTTTTATCCAAGCACATTGGGCTATTATTCATCAATATAAGCAACAATTCAAGTTTACTCTAAGTAAACATGAAAGCCGCTTTCAATGTATATCATTATGAATCCTTAAACCCTAAGCCAAGTTCACTTAGACATTTTATCAAACACCTAATGTGCATGACTTTCAAGTCATATTTTCAAGGCTTTATCATGGTAATTCATTCTCTGATCTTGTCATATAACAAATACTTCCAATCAAAAACACATTTCATCACTCCATTCAATCCAATTCCCTTCATTTAAGCCATATTCATCATAATTATACAACTCATCAAATTAATCCATTTCTGCTTCCATCATTTCGACCAAGCCTATCCAACATACTTCTTCTTCATTTTTTATAATCAATTCACATTATACATGTACAATTAACACCATAGAATTCATTTAGACCATCCATTTTAAAAGATGTTAAAAAATTCACAAACTTTCACCAAAAGGGGATATTTTGGTTTTGGCTTAAAGAACCATATCCATGACACATTTCACTCATATAAACCATGTTTCATGCATATTCAAGCATGGAGAACAACATATCTTAACACCAAATTCAAAATCCTAATGTAGAGAGAGATGAGACAAAATTTACCTAAACCTTCCTTTGATGATAGCTTCAAATCATTTGAGAATTCTCAAATCTAATGATATATTTGAGTTCCTTGACCCCAAATTAGCTTAAAACATCTTGATTTAGGTTGGAGAATCAAAACTAAGGGGTAGGGTTTAGTAATAGCCAAAAATTGGTCTTCTCCTCCTCTCTTCTCCTTTTTTCTCCTTTCTTTTAATTAAAACAACATGTTTTAAGTCATTAGTAGTGGGTGCACAACCTTACATGCAGAAGGGTATAGAATATTGACTCTTCTTTAACCAAAATATGGTGAAATTATCCTTTTGCCCTTAGTTTATGTGAAATTACTATTTTACCCTCCAAACTTTTCCTAAATTTGCAATTAAGCCCAAAATTTGGGAACCATAAAAAAATTTATTTTGGTCCTCAAACTTTTGAGAATAATAATTAAGCCCCTTAACTTTATAAAATTACATATTGGTCCTCTAAGAGTTGAAAAATGACGTTTAAGTCCTTTGACTTTTAACAATTAGCAAATAAGCCCTTATGTATATTAATCTTTCCAATTAAGCTTTCTAAGTGTCTAATAAGTCTATAAATCATGTCTAATCACCTATAAGGCAGTAGAACACATTTAACTCAACCACCATGGTCATATCCATCTAATGGACTCGGTTTTATACACTTAGAAGCTTATATGTTAGAAATGTTCAAGATTTCGCATACCCATGAACTTTAAGTTCATGTATGATCATATAACGTTATAAATCACTATCATATATGCCTAAAAGGATTTAAATACATCTTTCAACTCATATACAACTATGTATATATCAATATATAGTAGTATCTCGAAGTACATAACAATACAAAAGGGCTTAGAGAGTCCAGCGTTACATTAATTTACCTGTCGTTGAAGCTTTTTTACAAATACTAAAGTACTCCAAAATTTTTAAGAAGCTTTTATTGAATAAAAGGAAGTTATAGGAACTTTCCATAATGACACATAGCGAGTCGTGTTTACCCATACTTTATACCAAACTACCTAAGAAGCTTCAGGATCTAAGGATATGGTCCTTACTTATGGCCAGCTTTAACTTGATTCCTATAAGTTATTTAAGAGATTAATGTTAGGAGATTAGTATTAGGAGAACCAAAAACAATAAAAATGATCATATGGTTAGTTGATAAGTCAATTAAGTACACTAGAGGCATCATAAAATATTTATTAGATAAAGATTACATATTCATATTCCTAATTGATTTTTTGATATTAAATATGGATGAGGAAATTGAAGTACCTTTTATATAAGACCTTTTATTTTTATACATATTTAAGGTATTAATCAATTAAAGTGATGGTAAACTGATGTTAAGAGCTGGAGATGAAGTGGGTACTTTTAAAATGTCTAAAGCTTTGGGACATTCTTTTGAACATGATGACACTTATTACTTTCTTGATATGGTTAATTTTGTAAGAGCAGGTGTTGTTTAAGAAATTATGAGTGATGACTTGCTAGAGCTATGACTAATCTAAAGAGAGAAGTTTAATCTTTAGAATAATGATAAAGTAACCTAAAGTGGGAATGTCAAGATAATGATGTTAAACAAGTGCTTCTTGGGAGGCAAAAGAAAATTTTATTTTAGAAATTTTTCTTCAATTAGTTTTATTTTAGTTTTTTAGATTTTAGTTTTGATATTTTAAATTATATGTATGTTAATTATATGGTTTAGGATAAGTTTTTTCTTGGTTTATGGTTATATGGGTGGCATTTTTGTCTTTTAGGATTAGGTATGTGTTGATTTGCAGGTGAAACTAGTGGAAAATTTGGCTAAGGTGAAAAGTAACAAAGAGTTACACACTCATCAACATGCCTATGTTGATGGCTATGTTAAGCTACACACTTATGTTGATCAGAAATGTTTACATGTTCCATATAGGGAATAGGTGCCAAAATGTTGAAATAAGTTAAATGCCAATCAATATGACCTTATTGGTGGTTATGTTGTTAGAAAATCACTATAAGCCACCTTCACATCCATTAGCATGGTCATCTTGCAAAAACTAGGTTAGTTGTTTAAGAAACAGTAAGATAAACTAATGGACCTATCTACGAAACCATACTAAATTTTGTTTTTTTTTTCTTGTTTACAAAAAGTTATAAAAAGTTACATGCTCATATTAGTGTCCATGTAGATTTCATATGTTTTCAATTTTAGTGTCAACACATTCATGATAAGTCACAACACGCCTGTATAATTTATGATCTTTTATTTTGTTTTAACATGCCTTAAACACATGTCCGTGTTTTAGCCCATGTTGATCCTTACAAAAACATGATTAAGATACATATCTATATAAAAATCTTAAACACCTATTTTATAACCAAGCAAACCTGTGTCCACTAATCATTATCTTTAGCTACATAACCATGTTAAACAAAATCTTTTTTAAATTGGACCCCACTATGAATAATATATTTTTCAGTTTTTCTTTCATTTTTCTCTTTCAGGCAATGCTCATCCACACACCTTTATATGAAAACCATCCTTCAATCTATTCCTTCTGAAATTTCATCAATTTGAGGTATGTTTTATGCTTTGTTTCAATTATTCTGGAGTCATTACATAGTTTTGGGGAAGTTAGGTGTAAGAATAAATATTTGGGTCTTGTGGAGCTGTTTAAGATCACTGAGGTGATTGGAACGATTATAGGGGTTTAATTAATATTCGTGGGCTATTTTGCATATTGAATTCAAATTATTTAGGGATTTTTTTAGCTATTTTGGATTTACTTATATAAATTTAAATCCTTCTAGGATGCTAATTGAGTTTTTATGAATTCATATTTGCCATTACTTATGCATTTGTGACATTTTTGTTGGGCTTTTATACTATTTAATTGCATAATATTTATGTATTTTTTTATTTTTGGTTTATTTGATTTTATTAGAGTGTTTAGAGATTTTAATTTTAATTTTTGTAATTAATTGTTATTATAGAGTATTATTTGATAATTAGGATGTTTTTAGGCTGTTAATACCATTATATTATGATAGTTATGGATTAATTTGATTTCCTTTTACTTTTATTATTAATCTATAACTAATTGACTGTAATCCCTTTGTTGGGAAATTTTTATTTATCTTTATATTTCAGATAATGATGAAGAGAGCAAAGGTTCCACACTAAAGGTGAGAAAAAGAGGCTCCAAAGAATAGGCTAAGGATTAGTGTACTTTGTAACAAGAACTTTAATAATTGGATTGTGCACAATGTACACATGTGACCGCGTGCCATTATGCTAGTCAAAATAAAATAACTAGACTACTATTATAGAGTGACGAGTCTAGGTCGATCCCACAGAGAGTGTGTGTAAATTTTATGAAATGAAATTAATCGGTGTTTAGGAAAAATGGGAGTTTTGGATTTTTAAAGAAGAAAATAAAATAAAACTAACTAATAAAAACAAATTAAAGAAAACATGCAAAAATGATAAAAGTGGAGAATTCGATAGGGACCCGGTTCTTTGATTCAATCTCAGCATACATCCTAATTAAGCATATTTTATTAATTTGTTGTTCTTTAACCTCTCCTAGCAATTATTAATCATGGGTTAATAATTAACCCTAGTTTTTCCTTAGGTTTGTTTAATCAAGATATGATCCTTAATTAAATCTAACCACCGAACAACCTAGGATACGATCTTTAGATTTAATTAGGCAGTAGCATTACAAATTAGGAAAACCGATTAATCAAGGCAACAACCACATACGATGCGTCATTTAACCTAGGTCATGTTATCCCTAATGATTACAAATCATCAGTCACTACACATGAATTTCAACATAACAATTACAAATTATATTGAAATTCTAGCAATGAGTTTGAAATTAACAATTCAATGAACTCGTTAAAATCATCAATTCACAATACCCAATGGGTTTATACATAAATAACCGAACAATAATGAAAATCCGATTATCTATACACAATACCAAAATCAATTAAAACAGGAAAACACAATCAATTCATAATGAGAGAAAGGAATAACAAAATAATGAAAAAATACTTAACAAGGGTCATCGGCATCGATGTCACCTCCGAATAAGTGTCGGGACATTCATCCCTTTATAGATCTTTTCCGGAAAAGTGCTTAATCCCCCATCTTAATGCCTACCCGAAAATACCCTTTATTTTTATTCACTGTCGCAAGCTTCTCACTATTTACTAGGACTACTCTACTGTAGCACTCCCCATTGTCGCCTGCGCTTCACTTCGCTGCTTCTCCAAACCTTCAACACCTCCACGCCTGCGTTCTTTTCTCCTGCGCTGCCAGCCTTTCTCTAGCAGCTAATTGTTTCTTCCACTGGCGCTTTTACTCTACTATGCTTGTGATGTGACCAATAAAGGTCACAATCACTTAAAATCCTCTCAAGCGTCTTCTGTTTATGCATTTAACGCACAAGATTATGCGTTTTGCCTCTTGTTTCTTCAATGTGCATCGTCATTTCTGCTTACTATTTGCTACTCCTTGCTTGGTCAACGACGTTGTCTTTTTTGCTTCATTCCAGTTGTTGTCTTCTTCTATTTGGCTTGGTTGTCTTCTTTTGTGCTTTCTTGCTTGTTTTTTAATTTTTTTCTTCTTCCTCCACGAAGCCAAACAAAAATAAATCTTCAAAAAATGACCCAAGTATAATACTTCTATCTCACTTTAATTTCTTTACTCCTAAATTGTACCTAAAATCATATATGAATTAAAATGAGTATCTTAAGCATTTTCATGTCAATAATCGCTAAATGTAAATAATTAAATATATTAACAATTAAGCACATATCAATTTCCCCCACATTTAGCTTTTGACCGTCCTCGGGCAAAACATTAAAATTAAGCTCATTGACCTAAAACATTAGTTCCATTTCTATATTTTCCAAAACAATATAATCATAAACAAAGATGAATAACTTTCAAAAATCATAATAAGAAATCAACATTTTAAGCTTTTACTCATGATCAATCAACATTCAATATCTTCAAAAATTGAGCAATCTCATGGTAGACTTGAAAAATGTGTTTAATTAAAATGTATCAATAGGTACACTCAACACTATTCATGATCATGACAATTCATAACTTTGCATATATTTCATTTCTCCACCACTAATGTTCACATGCAAAATCATGAATCAAAGGACTTTTCAAGGTTGTAATGTGGGCAAGGGTGAGGTGAGATATATTTGGGTTAAGTAGCACGAAAGCCATCAAAGATAGTGAAACAAAAGTAACACTCAACCAACAACTGGGTACCGTCAGTTATAACAAATGCAACATTTACATTTCACATCCCCATTCAACTCTCACTCACAAACCACATGAAGCATATACCAATCTGAAGGAATCACTCATACAATTTATACCAATGAAATCCCAAGAGTAAGCCTTCCAAGCCAACCTCTACCTCATATTCAACACACTCAAATAACACATTCATTACAACTCCAGGAAGATGCATCAACCATAAACAACTTTTCAACACATATGCAATTCTTCCTTGATAAATTTATTTTAAACAATTTT
>JANSVA010435322.1:0-18505 GCA_025504915.1 Erythroxylum reticulatum | reverse complement strand
TAAGTTTTATTTAATTTATAATTATTATTAGTAATAAAAATATTTATTATTATTTTAAAAACAAAAATTAAAAATTCTCAATAATTATAAACGTTGAAATAAAGAAAATAACTAATTAAAAAACTTTGAAAAAAGGGGGAAGGAGAGACAAGAGGGAGGGAGGGAGATTTTAAAATTTTTTGAAAATTTTGTGAAAATTTTGCAAAAAAGTTCTCCTATTTTTTAAAATTTTCAGTATTGACCGATATTTGAATTTTAAATATTTTTACTCTTCAGGTTCATATTTTTTCTTATGTAACCATTTTAATTTTTATTCGGTTTGTAGGGATATAGTTGGAAACACAAGTCAAAATTAAGTTACATTCCATAAAATACGATTGCATACCAAACACTATAATAAGAATCCACTCAACTTTCCTATTAGAATTCTTATAAGTATCTAAACATGTGAATATCTTTATTTTTCGAGGAATCATATTCCAAATTCACTTTACTTTCCTGTCAACCAAACGGAGCCCAAGTATGAATTTTGTCTAGATCAAGTAGTGTTTCTAGGTCATATAGTAACTGAACAAGGCATATAAGTAAATCCGGAGAAGATAGAGGCAGTAATGAGTAGGAAGCTTCGAAGAATGTAATAGAATTTTGGAGTTTCCTAAAATTAGTCGGATATTACTGAAGATTTGTTGAGGGATTCTCATTGATCTCAGCCCCTCTGACTAAACTTCTGAGGAAGAATGTAGTTTTTAGATGGAATGACAATTTTTAGAAGACTTTTGAGGAGTTGAAGCATCGGTTGACTACAACATCAATGTTAACTATTCCATTAAGAACTGGAGGATATATGTATACAGTGATGCTTCGCATCAAGGATTGGGATGTGTGTTGATGCAGTATGGCAAGGTGATATCCTATGCATTGAGACAATTAAGGTCTCACGAATTAATTATCTAGTACATGATTTAGAGCTTGCTACAGTTGTTTTTGCTCTAAAGATATAGAGACACTATTTGTAGGGAGATACATTCCAAATATACATTGATTATAAGAGCTTGAGGTATCTGTTGAGTCAGAAAGAATTGAACATGAGACAGAGGACATGGATAGAGTTATTGAAAGACTATGAATGTACGATTGAATATCATTTAGGAAAAGCTAATGTGGTGGCTGATGCATTGAGTAGAAATTCAAATAGCAGTGTAGCTCAGATTTAGTTATCGAGGTTATTGAGCTTAATTCAATTGAGGGCTCTAAATGTGGATTTGAATCTAGAGCAGAATGAGGCATTGATTGCTACATTGAAGCTGAGATGAATGTTACATGGAATCTGAAAAGTTCAGAGTAAAGATCCTGATATGGTGAAGCTCATTGAGAAGTTGAAAATGAATCCGAATTTTGAAGCTCATTGAGAAGTTGAAAATGAATCCAAATTCTGAGTTTGAATTGAGAGATGAGACACTGTGATTGAATCAAAGGTTGTGTGTGCCTAATTTGGATGAATTGAGAAAGAAAATTCTAGAGGAAGCTTATATAGCAGCTTATGTTATGCATCCGGGTACCATCAAGATGTATAACATGCTGAAGCAACATTTTTGGTGGCTTGGGATGAATAAGCAAGTAGCGGAGTGTGTTTCTAAGTGTTTAACATGCCAGCAGATTAAGGCTGAGCATCAGGCTCCGATTAGGAAGCTACATACCTATAAGAGTGGAAATGGGAACGAATTACCATAGATTTCATTATGAGATTGCCAAAGACTATGAGGCAAAATGACACTATATGGATTGTGGTGGACCAATTGACTAAGTTGGCCCATTTCTTACCAGTGAGAGGAATAACTCACTAAATTAGTTAGCCTGGAGGTATGTGAATGAGGTAGTTAGACTGTATGGGGTTCTGGTGTCCATTATTTTGGATAGGGATCTCAGATTTACTTTGAGATTTTGGAAGAGTTTGCAGTCAGCTATGGGCACAAAGTTAAACTTCAGTGCTACATGTCATCCTCAAAGAGATGGATAGAGTGAGAGGACAATCAAGACTGTTGAGGATATGCTTAGGGCATGTGTATTGGAGTTTCAAGGAATATGGGATCAACATATAACATTGATTGAATTTGCATACAACAACCATTATCATAGTAGTATCGAAATGGCACCGTATGAAGTATTGTATCGTAGAAAATGTCGATCGCCTCAGTATTGGGATGAAGAGGGTTTGAGAATGGTTGAAGACCTAAAATTGATACAAGATACTATGGATAAGGTGAAACTGATCCGAATTTGAATTAAACCAGCTCAAGATAGACAGAAGAGTTATATGGACTAGAACCAAAGGGATATGGAATACAGTGTAGGAGACAAAGTGTTTTTGAGAGTATCTCCTTAGCGAGGAGTGCTAAGGTTCGGTAAAAAGGATCAGTTGAGCCTTAGGTACATTGGTCCTTATGAGATCATTGAGAGGATAGGACCATTAGCATACAAGTTAGCTTTACCGAATGAGACGTCTCAGTTAAATGATGTATTTCATATAAGTATGCTCAGAAGGTACCGATCCGATCCAATATATATGTTACCAACTTAAGAGATCAAAATAGCTAATAACCTGAGTTATGATGAGGAGTCGATCAAGATAGTGGGATGTTAAACAAAAGAGCTGAGAAATCAAGTAATTTCATTGGTAAAAGTCCTGTGGAAAAATCACTCGAGTGAGGAAGCAACTTGGGAAACGGAGGAACACATGAAGAGACAATATCCCCACTTATTCGAACAATCAGGTAAGAATTTTGAGGACAAATTTCTTTTAGGAGGGGAGAATTGTAATATCCCATGTTAAGGGGTAGAACCCTAGAATATTATATATGAGAGATTATTGAGAAGTTAGAAAGTGTATTTTATGCTCATGCATAAAATAGCATACACACAAACGTGAATATTGATTTTTACACATTAAAATGATTGTAAATACATTCATTGACATTTTTTGGGTATAATTGATTTATAAATGTGATTATGTTGAGAATTGTGGTTTATATGTGTTGAAAACTGATTTGGTGATAACATTTATTGATTTGGAATTTTTGGTGAAACTTAGGAAATTTATGAAAATTTGGGTATTTCTGGACTACAAAAAATGCCAAGCAGCAAGACAATTGGTCAATGGTAGTAGAAATAAGAGTTAAATGATAGTGAAAAATTTTATAAATGATTTTGGGATTTATTAAGAAGTGTCATTGAAAATTGGGAGACAATTGTAGTAGAAATTGGAGTTGATTGGAATAGTTTAATATGAGAACCTAGTTTAAACTCATAAAAATTGGACATGTGGCAAGTGACAAGTGTCACTTGCTAAGCCTAGCCTTTGTTCCACGATTATACTTGAAAGGGTAAGTTAATTGTTTTGTTCTTGCTTTCTTCTTCTTCTTCGTGACTTTCTTCATCTTCATCACGAACTTTCTTACCAACCTCCATCAACGTTAAACTTAGCTCTTTTATGTTTGGCTTTCTACTCTCAACTTGTTGTTTTCTTCATTTTCCATAAGAAACCTAAACCTCCCAACCTTAATGATGATGTACGTAGGTTGCATAAAAAGTTAGGTCCTTTTGGTGTTTTTGAAGAACTTGGAGTTTTATCAAGTAAGATGCATGTTAATTCTCATGAGTGGTATGAATATGAAACAAATATGATGATTGATTAATATTACATGATCATGAGAATAGTGGTCATTACACATGTGCATTGTGGATGAAGAATGAGAATATCGGTGTCTTGTTTTTGTGTTTATGATGATTCATGTTTCACGAATTATTATAAATATAAGATTTAAATAAAAAGATCACTAAAAATGTGTGTAAAAAGAGTGCAGAAATTTCATGAAAAATGATATACGTATGCTTTGTTTTCACTGTCAATAATGTGAATCTCATTGTATGTTTTAGAGATGAACCAAAATGAGTTTAGAGTTAAGGAAAAAGGAGTAATGTGATGTCGTGATATGGGAAGGATTAAAAGGATCGGTTAGAGATGAAATGAAGGTGTTGATGAAGACGAAGAAGTGCAGAAAATAGAAGGAATTTGTGTTTGATATGTTCAGTTTTTGATGTTTATGAACAATCATAGATTTTGATTTGTGTTTGAATGAGTTGAGCTAAAATGGAAGTAGGAACTAAGAGGAAATAGTGAGGACACAAGTTAGAAATGATGGATTTAGTAAAAGACATGAAAAATCTGCAGTTTTGTAAAATATACAGAACATCATCAATCACAATCATGCACAAGCATGATCGTGATAGAGAAGGAGCCTCAGAGGAGTTGCACGATTGTGGAGAAGCACGATCATGATAGAGTCGCACGATCATGCAGTAGCACGATCGTGATAAGAAAGGATTATCTGGGAGTTGCACGATTATGCACAAGCACAATTGTGACTAAAAGAAGAGATTTGGCAGTGTATGATTGTGATAGAGAGGAGATATCCAGAAATGCATAATCATGATAGTGAGCAACCATTTGGAAATGCACTATCGTGCACAAGCTCGATGGTGACAGAGAGAGTGTAGTGATTTTTTATAGTTTTGAACATCCTTCACTCTTTTGACCATAACTTCTTCTCTGGACGTTTAATTGACCTGAAATTTGAACCAGAAACTCCTCACACATTGTCTTTCCTCTCCATGAAATTTCATGGAAATTTGAATTCATTAGTAAAGGATTGATAATGATTAATTGATGAATTTGGGATGAAAATGATGGAGTGTGCTGGAATATTGTTAAATGGAGTGTTTTCATTAAATAAACATCTTTATTTTAGCTATATCTTGATCTATAGTTATCCAAATGAGATGATTTTTGATTTAGATTAAACTAGAGACATATGGATACAAATTTCAAAAGGAATCAAATTTTAATTATGTTTATAAGAGTTTCAAAATTTGTCTCAAATGTGAGTACTGACTACTATTGCAGTTTGAATACAATCTGAAATATTTTATGAATAACTTGCAGAATACTAAACCAAATTATGAAAACTTTGTGTCATTAGAAAATTAAGACATATGGGAACATTTTCTTAGAAGAAGGTGATGCCTATATAGTTCATTTTTCTTATCATAATGACCATTCCAAATTGTCCCAAAAAATATGTTATAAGAAAAAGTTAGAATGATTGATTAAGTGATGAACTTAAAATGAATTTATATGATTGAGGTGTAAACCTGAGTTCAAATTAGACATATATGAGTTTTGAAATATGAATGATCATATGATGTGAATAAAGGAAACATATCAGGGATTGTCATTGAGCATGCATTGTACATAATCCATTATACATATGGGCATAAATGAGTACTTATATGATTGTGCAAAGTTGTAATATGTGTAAGTGTATATTGCATGATATAGAAGAGAATTTTGATCACCAACATCTAGATGTTGCCGGGACTTCGAGGTAATAGCTATCTGGAGCAAATTGTGATGGTCTTACTATGATTATTAGTTTGTTTGAATTATGTATTGAATTATTATGCAATGTGTATGTAGTGACTCTAGACATTGAATGTTTAAGGCGTTTGATGCATGAATAACATTGGAAGTGCTTATTGAATGTGAATTAGACTGATTATATGTTTTCTTAACTTAAATGTTGAATGTCGGACCAAGATCCAATGACAAATGTGAATGAGATAGTGATAATGAATATGAACGTGTAACATTGAGCATATTTGATTGACTGAATACATATGATGTAATTCATACATGATTGTATGAACAGATAAAGGTTAAGCTCAGAAAGTGATTAATAGCTAAAGGCTCACTATTTATAATAAGCCCTATATCCCGAACAGATAAAGGATAGTTATTAATGAGCTCGGTATCCACAATAGATACGGAACAGTTACAGGTACTTGGTCACAACAATAATAAATGAGTCTTATAAGCATTACATATACATTTAATATGTACGTTTGAGTGATTGAAATGTATTTTTGAATTGTGTTGAATGAGAAATGTGAAAATTGTGAACAAAAGAGTTTTTGTGTCGCTACATCTTGATAAATAAAATGATGTGAATTATGTGATTGTATGTATTGATGCGTTATATGTTTTGAGTGAACCATCGAGGATGGTTAACTCACTGAGTTTGCAAAACTCATCAAAATTGCAACGTTGACATTTCAGGTTCGAGAGAGGATACTAATGACAAAGGGACTTTATAAGAAGTATAATTTTTGTATTTTTGGATCAAAAAAATGGAGCTGAGATTGAAGGACTTAGATAAAAGTTTTGTATAATTCCTCATGTATGTAGCATGTTAGGTATACAAAGATGTAAACTTTGATTAGTTTTGATAATGTACACACAGGGATGTTTTGTAAAGCTAGAATGTACATATTCAGTTTTAAGAAATGAAATAAGGAAATTTTAAGTTTTAAAATATTGTGATATTTATGCTATGAATGATGATGCCATAGTTAAGTTAGTGTCGTGATTGCTTTAGCATGCCACTCTTGTAGGGTTCATACTCAGATATCATCCAAGATGTTGGGTATGGGTCTTGTGAGAGTGGGGGTGCTATATTACTACCATGAAGAGAGGGGGATTAAAAGATTGAGTTGGAACTTAGTGCTAAATCCCATCCCATAGTCCCCTATCCTATGTCACTCCCAGAGTTGGAAGAGTTAAGGAAGCTGCTAAAGGAGCACTTGGATGTGGGGCATATCTAACCTTCTAAGACATCATATGGTACACTGGTATTATCTCAAAAGAAATATGATGGGTCAATTTGATTATACATTAACTACTTAGCACTAAACAAGGTGACCGTGAAGAAAAAGTATCTCATTTTATGAATAGATGACTTATTGAATCAACTTGGAGACATGAGGTGGTTCTCTAAGTTTGATTTGAGGTCGGGCTACTATTAAGTGAGAATTGCCAAGGAAGATGAGCCAAAACTACTTGCATGATGAGATACAGAGCTTTTGAATTCTTAGTTATGTTGTTCAGTCTCATCAATACGCCCGTGACATTTTGCATGCTTATGAACAAGGTACTACTTCCTTACTTGGATCACTTTGTTGTTTATTTCGATGACATTGTTGTGTATAACAAATCGTTGGAGGAGCATGTCCTACATTTGCAACATGTCTTCCAAGCCTTGAGGTGCAGCAAATTATATGTCAAGAAGGAGAAGTGTGCATTTGTGAAGTCAAACGTAATGTTCTTGTAGCACATCATAGGATAAGGCAAGCTATAAATAAATATAGATAGATGGATCAAAGTTGCAAGTCATTCTTAAATGGGAGCTACCAAAGAAGGTGAGTAAGTTAAGATCCTTCCTTTGATTAGCTAATTACTACCGAGGGTTCATCCATAGTTACTCTTCCACTTGACGGACATACCTAAGAAACGACAAGTTTAGGGATGGGATGCCAAATGCCAAAAGGTATTTGATGCTTTGAAGGGGGCTATAATGAAGGAACTAGTCATTGCTCTTCCAATTCATATAGAGCCATTTGAAATACAAACATATTCTTTTGATTTTGCAATTGGTGAAGTGTTGATGCAAGAAAGACACCTCATTGCTTTCAAGAGTTATAAGCTTAATGACACTAAGCGACGTTACACGGTTCAAGAGAAGAATATGACAGTTGTAGTGCATTGCTTGTGGATATGAAGCCACTATTTATTAGGAATAAAGTTCATGGTGAAGACAAACAATATTACCTCAGGTTACTTCCTTAACCAATAGAAGTTGATGCCCAAGCAAGCTAGATGACAAGCCTTCTTGTCAAAGTTTGACTTCGATATGATGTACAAGCTAGACAAGGCAAATATAATGGCAAACACACTAAGTAGGAAGGCCGAGTTGGTCGGTATATCACAATCTATTGTTCTTTTACCTAATTGAGGAAGCGAAGAGTTACAACATAACTACCAAGTGAAAAAGGCATTGAAGCAAGTCGAAGAAGGCAAGACTCACAAGTTTTAGCTTGAGGATGAGTTGTCCATCACCTAAAGCAGCCAAATTTATGTTCCTAAATGGGATGGTTTAAGGAAGGAGATCATCAAGGAGTGTCGTGACTCTTTATAGGCTAGACATCTTAGGATGCACCAAACTTTGGAACTTATAGAGCATGACTATTGTTAGGACTAAATGAGATATTACATTAAGGGCTACGTGAAGACTTGTCTTGTGTGCTAACAAGATAAGGTCGAGCATAAAGCATTGAGTGGATTATTATAGCCTTTGTCAATTCTCAAGAGACCATCGGAGAGTATCTTAATGGATTTCATCATAGGTTTTTCAAAAGTAGAGGGAAAGGCAACATAATGGTTTTTGTGGATCACTTTAATAAGTATAATGTTCATACCCTTGTTATTAAAATTCACCGTTGAAGATATTGCTAACTTGTTCTTTAAACACGTGGTGAAGTATTGGGGCATTCCACAAACTCTCATTAGTGATAGGGACACTTGCTTCACAAATCAATTTTGGAAGGAATTTTTTAGGCTCTTGGGATCAGAGTTGAACTTCTCTACAAGCTTTCATTCACAAACCAATAGATAAATTGAGCGGGTGAATGCCTTATTATTGTTGGACCCCAAACTTTTCTTGGAAGTTAGAACTATTAAATGAGAAATTGTTGCCGATTAGTCATGTGTAAAGAAAAAGGAGAATTCTTGAATTTGCAATGAAGTAGAAAAGATGGTTTAGGTACAAGATGGGTTATACGTGAAATGTTGGAAGCTATAAGCTAGAAAATGTAGTTGAAACATGTTCACTAAGTATACTTTGGTGTTTTAGCCATAAATTTTTCTTTATTTATCGAAATGAGATGATTTTTGATTTAGAGTAAACTAGAGACATAGGGATACAAATTGTTTGATGAAATCAAGTTTAATTCACTCTCTAAGAATGTCAATGTTTGGATGGAAGTTGAGCATAGAATATTGTTTCAGCATAAGAACAGTACAACAATGTTTGACATATAACTTTTAGATTTCTAAACCAAATTGAATTATTTTTATGTTATTAGAAATTTAAGACCATGAGAAACATTTTTATGGAAGGAAGTGTTATCAAATTCGTTCAATTACCTAATCAGAAAAGGTCTAGATTTTTGGAAGGAGTTAGGCATGACTTAAATGAATTTTGAGATCTTAATAGATTATTTTATGGAGTTAATTATTATGTTAATGTTAGTAAGATTATATGACATAATTTAATTGAATTAAAGTGTTAAGGTAGTAAGGTGGTATAAGGGTGTTTTTGGTAAATCACTTTAGCATTTAAGTTACAAGGCATATAAGGAAGAGTAAAAGGGACTTTGCACACTCATTAAGGGTATTATAGGAAAAATATTATGTTTTGTTTCTTGTTAATAAGAGAAAAACGTGAGTGAGAGAGGAGAAGAGAGAAAATATGAAAGAAAGAGAGAAAGAAAGGAGAGGTTTCGGTTTTGAGAGAAAGGAAGGAGGAAAAGCTAAGGTTTCATCATTTCTTAGCTTTCAAGGGGGATTTTGAGGTTATTCAAGAAGGGAAAAAGGTATAGGAAGATAGGAGTTTCCATTTGAGCTAACAATCTTGTTATTTGGTGAAGATTCAAGGTAAGTTTGATTTTAATCCTTTGGATTTTGGAAGAGTTTTGGTTTATGAAGCTTAAGAAATGTTTGGGTTTTAGTATTTTAGAATCGATTTTAGTGAATGTGTCTTGTGGGTTCTCAATTGGAATTGCTATTAAATGAAAATTTTGGCTTTTATTAAAGAAAATCAAGGAAGGAAAGAGGAGCAAGGGGAGAGGTCTATTTGAGCAAGTATTAAGCAAGGAAATTCAAGGTGAGTTTCATATTTATAATTGAGTATTAAGCCATGAATGTTTTCTTTTAAAGCAAGAAAATAAAATGATTTCAAAATGCTTCATAATTGTTGAATTATTGCTTTTGAATGACTTGAGAAATTGTTATATGTTTGGTACATGAATGTGATGGAAATTCCTATGAAATATTTCATGTTCATGGACAATTGTGTTTTTGAAATATGCCTTTATGGCAAAATGTTAAGAAAATCATGTTTTCGAAAAAGTGTCTTTGGGCAATCTGTTTTCAACTCATGAAATACATGTTATGTGGGTTTGTGGTGGTCCCCTAAGTTAAGTCAAGTGCACTTTGATCAAAGACTTCTCCCTCCTGCCTGCTAGTGACATGGAGCTCCTTTATGGACTCTCCTAAGTTCACGATTATGCAAGACCATTATGTGGGATTGCGATAGTACGTTCTGTTCACGGCTATAGAGGACCATTATGTGGAAATGTGTAGTACGTTCTGTTTTAGACCTACCCAAGCCATTCTGATATGCTTATGTGTTTATAACTTTGTGAGCAAGTTGATGAATGCATAATTTGTGTTGTTTGTGAATTGGATTATATGACGAGAATTTGACAAATATGTGCTTTATAAATTCAATATGAATTTTCTCAGATAAATGAATATTTTCAAGATTTTGCTTATTTCTCCATTATAAACTTGTTACCCACAAGCTTTTAAGCTCACCCCGAGTCTCCTTCCCCTATTCAAGTGATGAGTAAGAGATCGAGTGAAAGAGAGTCAAGGTATCACTCCGAATTTGCATGTTTTGTTTTATTTTGGAGTAATTTATATAAAACAAGGCTGTAGTTACATTTTGAGCAATTATCATTCAAGTATCTTTTATATTTTGGGGATTTTTTGTGAAATGATATATTGTGTCTTGAGATGCCACTAAAGCTTTGTAAATTCTTATCTTTTGTTGTTAATGAAATATGTATATACATTATGATTTGCTCATGACTTTCTAAGTGTTTACATTGCATTTTCAATCCTTTCATAGGTGTAAACTTTGAGTTCTGACTTCAGGGGAAGAACTATATTGATTTAGGCTGAAATAGATAAAGTTAGCTTCATAAAAGTTGTAGATTATCTTTCTAGCTTTCCAATGACACAAAGTATGAAATTTTTGGATATCAGAGTTAAGAGATATGATCATTATAAGTTGGTGATATTGCATAAGATGTATATACATAACAACTATAGTAAATGATGAGAATTATTGTATGTGATGAATCATTTGAGTAGATATTTGAAAGTTTAATAAAATAAACTTGGTAGTTGAGTGGATATGAAGTGATATTGTACTAGAATAGTTGAATTTGGGAAGCTTTTGAGTGAAAGTGATGTTAGAATGTATGTAGGAACCATTGGAAATGCTTTGGAGGGAGTTTTGTATCTCCTATGTCCGTTAGACAGACTTTAGGTCCATTAAACAGACCTTCTTAGGTCTAAAAATTCTCCTAGCCTAGTCCATGTTTGTTAAACGGACCTTTACGGGTCTGAAACACACTTCAGACCTCGTGTATGTCCGTTAAACGGACATACACTATATACTTTCAAAAATTAGTGATTTTGACCCTCTAAATGACAAAATCTCTCTTCTGAGTCTTCATAAAAGTTGCAAATCTCAAAGTTCTCTTTGAAACCATCCTAAAATGACCTTAATCTGATATCTTTAGTGAAAGTTATGGGAATTGTTCCAAGATGGGTACAATATGATCGAGGACATAATCGTGCTTGATTCTTATTGGCCATAACTTCATCATCCGACCTCCAAATGAAGTGATTCTTAAACCAATAGATTCATAACACATTCTCTATAAAAATTTCTTAACATTGGTGTTGATTTAAAAAAATATTGATGGAATGAAAGTGAGGGAATTGGTTGGAAGAACATGAATTGGTTATGAACATACTTTGGCATTTGAGCATATCTTGGTCTATATTGATCAAATAGGAAACTTTTGGGATGTTATGAGAATGAAAATGAACTGAGGATGGACAATGAGAGTCCGTGGAAATAACCCTACGAGGAAATATACATGCTCACGTCTTATGACTTCTGGATAGTTGAGCTTCGGAAATGGGGTCCAACATATTGTGGTATCAAAGCACCTAGGTTTAGTATCTTACATGGGCATTTTTGGAAATATATATCACGTTACATGCATTTTTGACATGTCTTAGCCTGCCACAGCAACTGATCTCTAGTCTGAGTCGCATGTGTATAAGTCACACACATGGGCATTTGGTAAAAGTTCGATCTAATAGAATTAGTGAGAAGAATGATGCCTTTTCAGAATTTGAGAAAATTGAAAGTTGTGGGGAATTAGAAATGGGAAACAGTACATGGTTAAATATGACAGATAATGAGTCAACGCATTTGTATTGGTGGAATTGTATAGGACACCAATATTGTATTGTGGTGTATATCCCCGAATGTGATAAAGATGTAAATGTATTATCATGGATTGTTTGAGGGAAATAGGGAGACAAGTAGGAATGATGAGATTAAATTGTACAAGTAGAATGTAATGAAAATATAAATTGTTATGATCTTAAGAAGATGAAATTGGAACCAAAGTGGTTGTTTGATTAATGTGATAAGAGTTACGATCCACCATACAAATATATTACTGGAATTGAGATCAAAATTTCATGATGTTTATACATCTATAATTTTGAATTCATTGAGAATATACATATAGGAGATGAAATAAATGACAATAGGAAGATGAGATAGAAATTGATCTTTTTAAGGTACTAAGAATGACTGACAAGTAACGATGAAGACAGTTGGTTGATAAGAATTTCTTGAGCGGTATCGATAAAAGTAGCAAGAAATCTTCTTTCAAAGAAAAATTTCCCTGAATTAGGTTAAGTTGATCAGATAATTCAATTTAAGAATGATCAATGAAAGAACAAATCAGAAATGAATATGTAATGATTTCAAAGTGAGTGTTGGAGTCCTATTCCTGACAGAAGCAGAAGCATAAAATGTAGAACATGCTACTAAGAGCGTATGCATTATGGTTGATGTAATGTATCCAACTATGTGATTGGATTCTTGAAATTGAGTTGGCATTATTGCTAATATGAGGAGTAGATAGTTTCATATTATATTCTGTGTAAATATGTTCGGGAGATACAAATTTGACCTGGAGAATGTGTTACAGACACTGGAAGTTAAGATTGAAAATAAATTGAAATGTATGGAGAAATTACTATAAATGAGCAGATATTAGAATAAGTTAATGTGAAATGTGAGGAAATCTAAAGAATGGAGAAAATCATTTAAGAAAGGTAAGTTAATTAGGAAATGGAAAAAAATGTCAGATAATACTACCTAATTGAGGAATTAGTTATTTAAGGAATTACAAGAACTAATCATGGGCATATGGAGCTTTGGAAATATTTTTTCGAGTTAACAAATGGCCCAACAGTACTATGGTATTAAAGATTAAAGCGATCCAAACAAATTTTGATGGTATATTAAATGTATTCGAAAAGTTGAGAAGAATAGTTGAATACTTGAGGAAAAACGTGTAAATCGTATGAGTAATGAAAGTAAAGAAAATTTTGAGGAATTGTACCAATATTAATTATATCGTCTGGATTTGGGAATTTTATAGTATACAATGATATTGTATAAGAGATTAGGATAAAATCCAATGTAGCATAATAAAGTGATTTCATATGCATGGAGACAACTGAAAACTCATAGGTTAATTATTTGATACATGAATTGAAACTTACTACAATAGTGATTGCTTGAAAGTTGGAGACATTATATGTACAGAAACATCTGGGATATATATATACATATACATATCCCAATAGTAGTGAAGCATGAATTCAGATATTGAGGTTATCAGATCTAGTGGAAAAAGGAGCATAGAATGTGGAGTTAAATTTTGGGTCATTCAAAAGTACTATTTGCTATGGAATTGAAGATCAGTTTCACATGAAAGGATTAACAAAACCCAAATTGAGGATTCAAAAATTGAGAATCTTATTGAGGAGTTGAAAAAATATATAAATTCCGAGTTTGAATTGGAAAATGATGCTTTGTGATTGAAATGAGAAGTATGTATACCCGATAAAGAAGATTAAGCAAAGAAATTACTAGAGAAAGAACAAATAACAACTTAAGCTATACATCCTAGTAGGAATGCACTGAAACAACATTTACGGCTAAGAATGTAAACTCAAGTAACTGAATGTTTGAATTTGCCGACGGTCTGAACTGTCAGAGATATGCTTAAAGCTTATATTTTGGAGTTTATAGGAATATGAGATCAATGTATAGTTCTATTTGACTTTAAGCATCACATTATTATTATAGTAATAATATTAAATACCGTGTGGCGTTATACGACAAAAGGAGTCGCCTGCCTATTTATTTGGATGAATAGGGCCAAAGATGGTCGAAGGCCAGAATTGATTGGAGATTTTACTAATAAGTGAAATTGATCTGTATTAGGAATTAAGTGATTCAAGAAAAATGAATGAATTTGGTGGATCAACACCAAAGGTATAGAATATAGTGAGATAGACATAAGAGTTAAGTGTACTGATACTATAGAGATGTGAACTATGAAGCGAAGGATGAATTGTTTCTAAGAGTATCACATTTCCAAGGTGTGCTTGGATTGAATTCAAGATATGCTCATGTTAGGATAAAGAAACAACTAAGTTTGAATTGTATTGGTACATATAAAGTTATTAAGAACCAGACCATTGACTTATGAGTTAGTACTACTAACAAAGATGTCTTAGATTCATAATGCGCTACATGTGAGTATGCTAAGAAATATTGATATGATCTGATATTAGTGTTATCTACGCAAGAAGTGGAAAATTGTGAGTAATATGATATATATATATATATATATATAATTAGATAAGAAAGTGAATGACTAAATAAGTGATTGAAAGATCGAGTGAGTCTATTGACTATAGTCATTTGGAAGAAACTATTCAAGTGAAGAAGTTACTTGGGAGACTGAGAAAAACATAAGATAGCATTAACTCCATTTGTTTGATCACTCAGGTAAGAATTTCGAGGATGAAATTCTTTAAGATGGAGAAATTTTGGAACTCGAACTTTTCTTGGAAGTTAGAACTATTAAATGATAAAATGTTGGCAATTAGTCATGTGTAAAGAAAAAGGAGAATTCTTGAATTTGATATGAAGTAGAAAAGATAGTTTAGGTACAAGATAAGTTATATGGAGTAAACTAGAGACATAGGGCTAAAAATAGTTGGATGAAATCGAGTTTTAATTTAGTCTCAAAGAATGTCAATATTTGGATGGAAGTTGAGCATAGAATATTGTTTCAGCATAAGAACAATCCAACAATGTTTGGGACATAACTTTCAGATTTCTAAACCAAATTGAATAATTTTTTGTTATTAGAAACTTAAGATAATGAGAAACATTTTTATGTAAGGAAGTGTTATCAAATTCCTTCAATTACTTGATCAAAAAACGTCTGGAATTTTGGAACGAGTTAGACATGACTTAAATGAATTTTGAGATCTTAATAGATATTTTGTGGAGTTAATTATTATGTTAATGTTAGTAAGATTATATGATATAGGTTAATTGAATTAAAGTGTTAAGATAGTAAGATGGTATAAGGGTATTTTTGGAAGTTCACTTAAGCATTTAAGTTACAAGGCATATAAGGAAGGATAAAAGGGACTTTGCACACTCATTAAGCGTATTATAGGAAAAAGAATATGTTGCCTTGCTTGTTAAGAAGACAAAAACGTGAGTGAGAGAGGAGACGAGAGAAAATACGAAAATAAGAGAGAAAGAAAAGGGAGGTTTCGATTTTGAGAGAAAGGAAGGAGGAAAAGCTAGGGTTTCATCATTTCTTAGATTTTAAGAGGGATTTTTAGCTTGTTCAACAAAGGGGAAAAGGTAGAGGAAGATAGGGGCTTCCATTTGAGCTAACAATCTTGTTATTTGGTGAAGATTCAAGGTAAGTTTGATTTTAATCCTTTAGATTTTGGAAGAGTTTTGGTTTATGAAGCTTAAGAAATGTTTGGGTTTTAGTATTCTAGAATCGATTTTAGTGAATGCGTCTTGTGGGTTCTCAATTGGAATTCCTATTAAATGAAATTTTTGGCTTTTATTAAAGAAAATCAAGGAAGGAAACAGGAGCAAGGGGAAAGGTCTCTTTGAGCAAGTATTAAGCAAGGAAATTCAAGCTGAGTTTCATATTTATAATTGAGTATTGAGCCATAAATGTTTTCTTTTAAAGCAAGAAAATAAAATGATTTTAAAATGCTTCATAATTGTTGCATTATTTCTTTTGAATGACTTGAGAAATTGTTATATGTTTGGTACATGGATGTGATGGAAATGCCTATGAAATATTTCATGCTCATGGACAATTGTGTTTTTGAAATATGCCTGTATGGCAAAATGTTAAGAAAATCATGTTTTTGAAAAAGTGTCTTTGGGCAATCTGTTTTCAAGTTATGAAATACATGTTACGTGGGTTTGTGGTAGTCCCCTAAATTAAGTCAAGTGCACTTTGATCAAAAACTTCTCCCACCTGCCTGCTAGTGACATGGAGCTCCTTTATGGACTCCCCTAAGTTCACAACTATGCAAGACCATTATATGGGATTGTGATAGTACGTTCTATTCACGGCTATACAGGACCATTATGTAGAAATGTGTAGTACGTTCTGATTTAGACCTACCCAAGCCTTATAATTATTAATTAAGAATCAATATAATTATTAATTTTAATTAAATTAAGAAAAATAATTATCTTAATTTTAGAATTAAATAGATAAATCAATTTAATTTAATATTCCAACCCTTTGAAAAATTAAACTAAAATTTAAAACAATCCTAAAGAGCATCATTAAATGACAGCACAGCAGAAACGCATGAGGGCTAAGTTTTAATCCTTGGAGGTTTTAATTGGGTGAGGAACTAAATTGTCACATCACTAAAACAGTGAGGGAGAGCTTTAGGCATTAACGCCAGGGGCGACCACCAAAACGACGCTCCAAGGGGAACGCACCATCAGTGGAGGCTTGACGCATATGCAAAAGAAGACTAACCACTAGGTTGACCCACCAAGCGAGACGCACCAGCGGGGAGAGCTTCAGGGGTTGACGCACCATGCAGGCACCAAGAGGAGCTGATCAAGATGCACGTAGCTGGGAAGAACAACCACCAGGGACGCACCACGCAGACTACGCACGCAACGTTGAAGCGCAGAGAGGGACGCACGCGAGGAGTCACCACCGAGATGCACGCTTGGCTATTTATCATTTCTAGGTTATCGTTAAATCTTTATGTTTTGGTCTTTGGAACTTTAAAGTTGTTTGCTTGATTATGGGATTCCTCTTGTTTTAGATGCTTGTGCTGGTTTCTGAAGGTGGTAAAATTGGGGATCTGAATAATGTTTAGTAGTTAGTGAACATATTTGAATTTGTTTCTGATTGTTGGTAGTGAACAGGTTTGAATTTGTTTCTGATTATTTGTTTCCCAAAGTGTGTGGCTTTTTTTGTAGTTTACTTGTGCTTCAGTACAGCTTCATTGGTGTTAATGAGATGAGATGAGGATTTGGGTAGCATAGGATAATTTTAGACCTTTCAATTCTTTTTATAGACGATCCATGACTTGGAGCTGAGTTAGATGCCTTAAGCATGTAGAAAGGAAAGAACCTCGAGTAAGAGAAATGCTTTGTATTTTTGTATGTCTAAATTATTACATGGAGGAGTATTTATAGATGATTTTGGTTATACATATATGTTATTGTTATATAAGACATATCCCTAATAATATGCTACTGTTATACAAGAATATGCTGCTGTTATATACGTTAACAATCTCCTTTAAACTCAAGGTGGTAATAGTTTGACATCTTCAGTTTCAAAACAAGTTTTTAAAAATGTCGAGATGGATGAGCAAGAGAAATGCTTTGTATTTCTATGTGTCTATGTGTCTAAACTATTACATAAAAAAGTATTGATATGTGATTTTGGTTATACACATGCCTAAGCATACGTTATTTTTACACAAGACATATCCTTAATAATATGCTACTATTATACAAGAATATGCTACTACTATTCTTCACACTCTCAACAGCATATAATATAGTGTTCTTTGTGTATCTCTTTTGTTGCGTTGAATATCGATACCTCATGATAAAATCATAATGATATAGAGTTGTAAGGTTGTGTTAATTATTAATTTATTATTTGATGAATTTCATATTAGCTTTTGTTTTTTTTAAATAGGTTCTCTGGGAAGATAAAATCTTATGGATTCTAGTACCATATACAATTCATGGTTGGAGAAAAGTTCCCTCTGACATGAGAGAAATATTATGGAAATGTATTCAGGTATTGTATGAATTTTCATGTTTCATATACAGATATCTATTAAATAGTACTTGTTGTAATGATTTAATTATCTCTCTTAAGTAAGATATAAGTTAGAAGAACAGTGGGAGCCAGTCAGCCCAAAGACCGCAAAAACCATTGTAAGAATTTTATATGGCTATGAAATATATGTATATTTGTATATTTGTATATCTGTATATTTTTATATTATTATGATGTTGCATATTATTTTAATTTATAGGAAAATTTGGAAGAAGTTGAT
>JANSVA010435277.1:0-18507 GCA_025504915.1 Erythroxylum reticulatum | reverse complement strand
CGAGAGAGGTTATGGCACACAGGTGGGTCAGCTGGGACTTCAGACTTTTGGATGACCTAGTTAGGAGTTGTTGTATTCCTTTTGGCATAGTATCTGTATTGGGATTGTCTGTATGTACAGACTGTATATTTGATGTATAAAACTGTTGTTTTTGGAGTAATGAAAAGAGAAATTTGATTTGAAAAAAAATCTTGTAGTTTACAGTTACAGTTTTTATTATTTACATGTATGTGATGCCATGTGGAGTTTTGTAGTGATCGCACATAGCACTTCCTTATCTTAGGCTATGTATCGGAATGACCTACGGGCGTCACGGTGCGTACCCTAAGGTAATGGGGTGTTACAGAATATGCATTCATGGTCTTCATCAAAGTTATAGACCTATAAGTCCTCTTTCAAACCATCTAAGAATGACCTTGATCCGATACCTATAGCGAAAGTTATGCTAGTTAACCCCAAAGGAAAAAGGTCAATATGATTGAGAACAGAACCTTGTTTGATTCTTTCAGCTATAACCTTGTCATCCGACCTCCAATTGGAGTGATTCTTGAACCAATAGATTCATAAAAAAAATTTCTATCTATCAACAAAAAAGGGTAGCATTCTGAATCAGATTGGTAAAAAAGTTTGATCAAATGAAAGTGCGGAATTTGTTGGAACAGTGAAATAAGACTAATTTACTTAACCAAATTGAATGATTTCGGTGTCAATGGATAATTTACTTAACCAAATTGAATGATTTCAATGTCGATGGAGACATAAGACATAGGGGAACATGTTTCTAGAAGAAAATGTTACAAAATCAATTCAGTGTCGGGGTCAAAAAGATCATGTAAAGTTGACCTGAAATGATGTTTTTATAGGAAAAATTTGAAAATGAGTAAGGGGTTATGACTTGTGATTTCAGTGGTTTTATTAAGTCCTAAACTTAAGTATATATTATACTTATGTAAGTCTTAATGAAGGGAAGTGGATAAGTGGATGAGAATTGAAAAGGTGTCCTAGCTAAAGTTAAGCTTTAATAACCTTAAAAGACAAGCTGTTATCCTTGTCTTTATCCTTCTTGAAACTTCTTTCTCTAGAGTTCCTCCAGCATAAACTTTTTCACCAAAATTTTACCAAAGTTAAATATTACTTTTCTCTATTTTTTATCACTTCCACTTTGATATTTCTTTCTTTTACCCCAAGAAATACCGAACTCTCTATCAACTTTCAAGTTGATGTACATGGTTACATAAAGGATTAGGGTTCTGTAATTTTACAGATATTGGAGCGTCAAACAAGTAAGCTTGTTATGATTATGTATTTTTGCAAGAAGTAAAGCATTCATTGTTAGTTCACTGCTAAATGGTTAAGAATAGTGATATTCTTATTTTCTAGAAAATGAGTGAGGAGATTTACTGTGCCATACATGATGATTTTTTTTGGATTTGATGACTGGAATGTTATGGGATAGTGTAAACCAATTTTTGGAGTTGAAAGATCAATGAAAATGTGTAATCATGTGAAAGAACGATCAAAGGGATATTCAAAGGAATAAATGAAGAAAATACACATGTTATGAAATAAGAATGAGCATAAGATGTGAAGTTTGTTGAAGTACCCGAGATTGTCATTGAGCATGCATTATACATAGTCCATTTATACAATTGTGCATAAATAAATGCTTATAAGTGTGCAATTATTAACGTGAGTGTAACGTGTGTCTTGCATAAGTGGTTTGTGCAGGTTAAGATTCTGCATTCAGGCGTTTCCAGAATTTGGAAGCAAATGCTAATCTGGAGCATAATGTGAGTAGAACTAGATAGTCTAATTTCATTGTTTGTTTTGTTTGAATTTTGATATTGATTGACTACTGAATGTCTATGTGAATGTGATTGATTATGTTAGTTTCTAAATAGGAGGTCTGATGATTATGATGCTTGGTTGAGATATTAAAGTGTTGCTTATATGTGAATGAGATGAACTAAGTGTATATAATTTAATGATAAATGTGTTTTGAATGTGCATTTGCATATGAATGCAAGTGTAATTCTCATCTTTAATGTTGAATGCCGGACTAAGTCTGATGATATGTGAATGTCAGTGAATGGGAATATGCAAATGAAATTGATGCATTTCATTTCATTAATGCATGAAGTATAATGGCAGTTGTGACCATAGTAGCCACTGATCAGAGCTTAAAGATCAATATGTGAAAAGAGCCTCGGGCTCAAAAAGTGAATTAGAGCTTAAAGCTTAACATTTAATGAGCCCGTTATCCATAATGGATATGGGATAGTTTCAGAGCCTCAGACTCAACATTTAATGAGCTTGGTATCCACAATAGATACGGGACAATTTCAGAGCCTCAGGCTCAACATTTAATGAGCCTAGTATCTAATAGATACGGGACAGTTCAGGCACTCGGTCACAACAAAATAAGAAATAGAACACTAAAGGGATTTGATAGAAATAAAACACGTCTAGAAGGGTCAATTGCTGAAACATATGCTTTTGAAGAGTGTATGAAATTCTGTTCAATGTATCTAAAAGGAATTGAAACTAACTTCAACGTGCTAGAGCAAATCAATGATATGGTTGATGGTAGTGACATATCAGTTTTCTTCCAACAATGTAAGCCGATTGGTGCTAGCAAAACAATTACTCTTCTTACAAATGAGCTAGAGATTAAACATTGGTATGTGCTTATGGATTGTCAGGAGATTAGGCCCTTTATTGAGTAAGTTTTTCTAACCTATTGTGAAATTAAGATTTGTAATAAGTAGAGATATTTCATATAATTTTGATTGAATTTTTAATGATCCATAGTGAGCACATGGATGAGTTGAGGCAACAAAGTCCATTATACGTTGACAGGAGACATAAAGAAAAATTTTCTTCATGGTTAAAGCATCGGATGAGAACAAGGTTTATACATGGTGTACACTAATAATTATATATTATTAACTAATTTTCATTTCATATTATAGATGACGACATTAACTAGCTCCTGTGAAGGAAATATCTTTGAGTTTTTGTATGCATTAGCATGTAGACCTCATAGTTTAGTGTAGAAGTATAATGTATGCAATACAAATGGGATGCGATTTCGTACTGACGCCTGTGATCTGCGTAAGATTACACAAAATAGTGGTGATGCAGTGTTAAGAAATTATAGGGAAGATAATATTACATTTTATAGGATGTTGACAGATATTATCAGGCTTGAAGATGTTAGGGGTAATAGTATTGTGCTTTTCAAATGCAAATGGTACGATCTTGAAAATTCGAATATAAGGGCCAACAATATTGTAAAAAGCATCAACGTAGGTAAGTTTTGGTTAAAGGATGACCTATTTATTTTAGCAAACCAAGTGAAACAAGCTTTTTTTGTGGAAGATTTATTACTCGATTCAAATTGGCGAATTGTGCAAGAATGTGAAGTTATACGTGCGTATGATATCCCTTTGCGTGGCAACGAAGAAGGTTCAAATGACGTTGAGGAGTCTTATGAAGTTCTAGTGGAAGTCGAGGAATGTTCCTTAGAGTTTTTATATTGAAATGATATTGCATCTGATGTAATAAATAGTGTTGTATTGAATTCTGAGCAAAGTTTGAATGATGATTTGGATGACCTAGAGATAAGAAATAGTGGGAATGAATGTGATATTGTATTCGAAGAGTCCACTGACGACGATGATGAATAAATTCTTATTATGCAATTGAACCTTTGTTGTTTTATCTTTATTGTTGTATGCAGATTTGAAGAGAATATTGACTTGTTCCTTTTTAGTGCTTAACCTTTTGATTTTGGTCCAAATCCATTCCTTCTGATTTAGTTTGGCTTAAGAATGTTTATTTAGGAATGGTCTTATAGTTGGTGTTTGTGTTTGTTTTAGTTAAGTAGTAATTAAAATCAAAGATCCAACGGATGAGAATTATTCTGATATCAGTTAACTTTCTGAAAGTCCACTTTAAGTGCTAATATTTAAAGGAACTTAATCATATAAGAAGCTTATTAAGTAGGCTAATAAGTCTTGATGAAAATACAACCAAACTTAAAAGAATTCGATTTGCTAAGATATTCTTTGATATATATTTTAATAGAAATTTTCCATATTCTACAAGGATAGTGAAACTAAATGAGGCAAGAATATTGCTTGAAGACTCAATCAAAGTTTCATATCTATTGAAAGTAATAAAGAAATATCAAAAGTTAAGGCTACCTAAAGATGAAGAGATCCTGAACAAAAATAAGTTTGATAAACAGATTGTGGATGCAAGCTTGTTACCTTCAAATTCCTTGAACTGACCAACCGCATACTCATCAATGGCATCATCCATATAGAGGACTTCATAACCCTTTAATATCACTTGTAGATAAAAGTTTAATGCCACCAATATTTATTTCACTCTCTTCACTTCATATAGATGCACTTTATGTTTATGAATTTTGTTCCTATAGCCCTTTATTAGTAACTATTGATAAATTTAACAGTGCAAATTACTATTACATTTTAGGTAGTTTTGCCTAAGGGTTCAAAAGATCCTTCAACTGTGGTGTCATTTCCAGTGGAGCAATATCTAGAGGTAATTTTGTAGCATTAAAATTCTTAAGCTGTTTGCACATTATCTAGTGTTTTGGATGCTTTTAGGTTAAATATTCATACATGGATGTTGTTAGGAGGACTGTGTTAGTATTGGAGATGTATTTTGGTCATTAGAACAATAGGGTCATCTCCTTGAATTTGTTTTCGAATTGTTTTTTTCTTATTTCAGTTTTGAGTGAGGTTGTTGATCATAGTTTTGTGTCGTAGGTTAGTAGTAGCTACAAATATACATATCAACTAACAACATAAGATTAAAACATTATGATTCCCATATAATATATGAAATACACAATCAATTAGATTCATTTATCAAATGATGTGAGGTAAAACTGCATGTATGAAGAAGATCAGAATAAGAGCTTTAAAGATAAAAACCAATTTGCATAGCTTTAAAGATAAAAACCAATTAGACTGATATGCCCAAAATCAAGTTTTTTTATACAAGGAAGGGCAAAAAGAAAAAGCAAGAAGTGGCTTTCTTAGCAAATAATTATTGAGTCAATTTCTTTGTTACTTCTTTTCCTAAGAATATATGCCTCATCTATTTCTACAACAGCTATCCTTGTATTTATTTTCCCAGAAAAGAACTACTAGTAAGAACTAGGTCTTATCATAGACTTCATCATCAACTTCCTATACTTACCAATTTCAATAATTTAGATGTAATGAACTGAACTTGAACAAATCTAAAGACCTTCTCTATTCTCTTTTAAGATATAGTAAGTGTATTTATCTTAATATAATTATTCATAAAATCAGTTAAGAGTATGTGATATTATATAAGAATATTTGTATTTGTAGGTAAGAGTATGTGATATTATATAAGAATAATATCACATATTCTTAAAATCAGTTAAGAGTATCTGATATTATATAAGAATATTTCTATTTATAATAGTAAAAAATATTTTACTATTAATAATGCAATCATTAGCAACTATGCAACAGTTGTCCTATGGAAGATTACAAGAATAAATCCAAACTAAAGAAAGAAACTGTAATCTTAGGTAACTCAAAATTTCTTAACGAGTCATATATTGGCCCTTGAAATAGGCTTCAACTTTTGATCTAAATTCCATTCAAATTCAATCAACTCTACAACATGATTTGATCATTCTTCTTTCCTTTAGTGACCTAAAGAGTCTAATAAGGAATGGCATATCAACATTCTTCTACTTTGATAACTGGAACAAATTGGGAGAGTAAATGAAACTTATGATTAACATGCTTCACGTCCCTTTTAACATATCTGCATTGTTTATCTCATCAATTTATTATATAATGAAGTTTTCTTTGATTTTGTAAAAAGCTAGGATGGTTAATAAACATTCTTTCATTTTAAAAAAAGATCTAATATGTTTACAATTTCATTTCTATTTGTTTTAAATAAAGACATTATTGTTTATATAGGATGGTAAATGCTTTAGATGATAATGATGGAAAAAAAGATGAAGTGTTGATTTGTACTACCTTCAAATCGTGTTATTAAATGTATGGAATAGTATTGAGGGAAAAAAGTATAAAGCCAAAATAGACAATTGCTCTTCCATAAACTTTAGAATAACCTAGAAACAGACAAATGTGAGAACTTGAAATGAAAATTTATATATGTCTATGATATGATCACATCTAAAATGAGAATTAAAGTCTTTAAATAATTTTATCTTGAAAACTCATTTGTTGTGTTTTACACTTTTATGCCAAACAAGAGAGCTAATGTTCTACTTCCTTTTTCCAATACTAAAAGTCTTTAAAATTTCAAATGAAAGCAGCATAATATGCTTAATGAATAAAAGTGCATTTAAAAGCTATTTCAATGGCATCTTTTTAACTTCAAATAACTATCTCCATTAAATGACCATTTTTAAGACATGACACCAAGTCAGCTTTCAAGCAATTAGTTTGGAGACATTTCATATCCACATGACTGAATATTTGTAAATCTAATAATAATTGAACAATGACATGACTTAAATGTAAGTTTACATTGAATAGTGGAGGCAATTTCATAAGTAGGAGGAATCAGAAGAAGGTCTCCAACATACTTGATAAACCATAAAACCAAACACTACTATTATATCTGAGAAGTCACAAAATTAAATTTGATGTTTATTATATATAAGTAACGATAAGTTGTAGTAGGCATGTATTTAGCTTTACCATGTAACATTGAAACAAAACACATATAGATAAAAGGAGGATAGGTGTAGCTTTATAAATATGCTATTCTATATCCACAACGTGAGGGAATAATCCATTAATATTGTATGTGTAGATGAAATAAGCAGTGTAACGTAGTCAATAATAAATAGAGCATGGTGATTATAACTAAGCATTAACTCATTTAGTTGTCAAAAAGAATTTGATATCATGGAAATAGAATTCATCATTTGAAAATCTATTCCTTTTAATATTGTTTTCTGCCAGTAAAAGAGTCAGCTCACAAAAAAACTGTAGGAACGCAACTAATATAGAACATTCCTAGCAAAATTCATACTAATTTTCCCAAAGAAAGTCATTATAGGTCCATGAACCATCCGTACATAGTAGTCTCTAAAAGCATTGAAGACAAATAACTTGACATCTCTATACCTTAATTTTCTAAAACCGGTTAGGTCCAATACAATGTTTTGCATTACTGTGTTTAGAACCTTGTTCTATGTTCTAAAAATATTACTTTTATGGTATACATATTCACCGGTAGCATACTAAGAAATTCATAGTTATTCCACAAGAACATAAAAGATTATCATATTAAATTAGAATCATAAGTTAGTTCATTTGGTTATAGCAAGAGGAGAATAGAAACTAAAACTTACAATATAGGTAAACCTGTATAGCTTGTTGGAAGTAGTACCTTCAATAAAAAAGGTATCCCTTCTGTTGGTATGCAACTTGGAAATATAGATGCACGTGTCAATGTCACCTCCTTCTCAGACATAGAAACCATAATAAGGAAACAAGGTATCCTTGCTGAGGCTGAATGTGGCTCAAAATAAGGTAAAATGGGGTGAGAAAAGGAAACTAGTTTGTAACTAAACTTAGTTAGGTTTTGAACCTTTAACAAAAGCTCAGTGACAGGATCACCTTCAATCCACTTAAAGTGTCTGACAAGACATTCTCCCTAGAATAAGGTTATATAAGAATATCATTACCCAAGCTGTTTATGTTTGTTGTTAGTTAGGCGATGAAGCATGGCATTTTCTAGTTTAGATATGCTAAAACTTGTTATTAAGGTGGAAATCTTAGATAACAGTTGTCATCGTCTAGGCTCAAGAGTTCAATATAATACTTGCTATAATGAGTTGGAGATATGGCATGAATTTGGGTTTGGACTTCCCTTTAACAAATTTGTGAATTTCAATATTAGAGTATCTTGCAACATTTGACTTTGAAAATTAAGTTAGTAAAGTTAAAGAGAGAATATAGCTTGTCTTCAAGTTATATAAAAAATTTCAAAAACATTTAGATATTTATACTCTTGTTTAACATAAACCCAAAAAGAAATTTTATACTGGTGTATAAACTGAAGCAACTTATACAAATGTCAAAAAACTTTTAGATATTTAAACTTTCTTGTAATCATAATCCTAAAAAAATTTGATATATATGAACTTCCATTGTAAGGTTTCTATACATAATAATGCTTGCTTAATGAACTTAGTTAACTATATTTGCTCCTCAATTACCCTAATACGTCAAGCGAGAATATGGGTAATCTGTGAATTGTTTCTCTTTTTCTATTTGGTAATGAATTGATGTAGGTTTAGGGGAAATATATCAATTTGTTGAAACTAAAATTTTAGGTTACATGCTGCATATTATATTACAATTCTTGGTAATTATGGCAATTGTAAACAATAGGAATGTAGTTGTGAGAAATGCAGTTGTGATTACTGTATTACAATAATGAATTGAGCCCTTTATAAGGATCAAAATTCAGTCCATAATTTATGGTAAGGACGATAAAAAGGAATAGGAGAGCAGTTATGTAATTGTCAATAAACATGTTAATGTAAATGGTTTTATGATAATGAGTAATGAGAAACAAACAATACACCATTAATGAACTTCTTCTAGATAACTGCAGCAAGCAATGATAGCTAGTTACTTGAAATTCCAGCAACCAATCTATGGCCTTAGAAAGATTAAAAAAATATTAAAAACTGTTATGAATCAAATCTTAATTAAACAACACATTATTATTAGTGGTAGAACAACCCCTCAAAGGCCAATCCCCATTGAAAAAAGTTAGTTAAATGCATCCTAGAAGGGTTGTGGCTGGAGGATGAGGGGACAAACTGACAAGTGATATAAAAAGGGATTTTGTTATTTCCTTTTCTCATTCTTCACTCTTCAATCCTACTACTTTTTCATATTCTTCCATAGAAAAAGCTTTTAGCTAGATATACTTTTTCTCTTAATCGAATATATCCTTCATTATTATTATTTAACAAGAATCCATCACCCCATACATGCACTTGTCCTATTGTAACACAACACTTGTCCTAGTACAGTACAGTACTATCATTAATGACTCATATATTGTCCCACTGTAGTCTGCCAACTCATTATTAAGGATGTTTACTAGCTTTCTCTATTATTAATAAACATTCTTTCATTTTCCAAAAAAAATTGTTTAAAATTTCATAAGCTGTTATTTTCTGGAATGATTTATATTTTAGTATTTATGAATTGTGATTTATAGATGTTATAATAGATTTTGTTATATTTATGATTAGGAAAAAAGTGAAAAAGCCAAATTGGCTAGGCGTCAGGTCAAAAGTTGACCAAACTTTGGCTCTAAGGCCTTTGTTGCGATACGATATGAGATTGTGAGTTATTATCTTTTTAATTATATTTTTCTTTGATTGACATTTCAAAATTTATAGTAAATATTACTAGTAATATATTTCTATATAATAAAGTGACAAAGATGGAGAAGAGTCTGACCGGATAAAGCTATGATATCACACTAATTATGATGAAAGTAAAGTTAATGGACAACTACCGAATGTAAAGAAAAATGGGTAAGTACATAGTTCATTTACAAATATTTCTTAAATGAGACTGTGTATGTAATTAATTCTTACTTTTTTAGGAATTAATGTTTCACGAATTGACACATTTAATAGAATAAGGTCATCCGATGATAGTGGAAGAAGTGTGCGAGAAAGTCTTCAGAACTAGATCAGATTATGTTGTTGGCATGGGAATTAAGCCTCGACCACAAGGGAAGACCTCGGTCAAAAAGAGACTTTGAGACGAATTAGAGGAGTCGAAGAAGGTTAATCAGGTGTTATAGTCTCAAGTCGATGAATTGACTTAAAAAGTTGAAGAAATGCAGGATCGATTAACTACCAAAGTCGAACAACAAAAAAAGGTCTTGGAACTTTTATGTGCTACACATAATATCGATTAGATTAGAAATGTACTCATATTGATATATTAAACACTTATGACATATAGTTTATATTAATTACTGTATTATGACATGTTTGAGAATTACAATTAAATAATAATTGTCTGGATGTATTAAATTCTTGTTATATATGAATAATTATTAAAATTAATGATATACTAAAAAAATTGAAGAATTATTAAATAAATAAATTTCATAAATAATATTTAATAGTCATCAAATAAATAATATGTAAAAAATGTGTTATTTAAAAACTAATTATTAAATTAGAATAATAATTAAATTAAAATTATTTTCGAAATATTGAAACAAAATTAAAGAAAATTAATTATTAAAATTGAAAACTATTTCCAAATTTAATAAAAAAGAAAAAATAATAATTAAAATTGAATAATTATTAAATAAAAATTATTGTCGAATAAATGAAAAAAAGAAAAAATTAAAATTGAATAATTATTTTAGGATAAATGAAAAATTTTATATTAAAATTAAAAAATTATTAAAATAAAATTATAATGTGATGTTTTTAAAACGTCACAGATTGCTTGCTGGTTTTCGCGACGTTTTAAAAAAAAGCCGCGAAAACTACTATAATCTGTGACATTTTCTTGAAATGTCATAGATTACACGTCATTCCGCGAAGTTTTGAAAAGCGTCACTAAAAGGTTTTAAAACTAGTAATAAACCATATCAAAGTCAACGAAAATAAATGTCTTAAAAATTTTGCTAAGCTTGGAATTCAACCTCATGCTCATCAGGTCCATAGACACAGATTTTGAAGTCTCCAAATGGCTTCAAAAAGACTTGGAATTGTAAGATCAAATTCAGCCCAATTTCTGCTTCCTCCATAACTTCATTTGGCTCACTTGCAACTCACTGAACTTGTTCCATTTCTTGTGACTTTTCTTCAAATCCCATAGCTAGGACATCTTGAATAGTAAGCTTTGATGGGCCTTCATCATCCTCTTCCTCTTGAGAACCCTCCTCACTAGAAGAATTTGAATTAATCATAGTATCCTCCACATAAAGCTTTATATCACTTACATTGAAACTATTTGACATTTGATAATGGGCTAGTAACTCAATCTTGTAGGAATTGTTGTTGATCTTCTTGAGCACTTTGAATGGACCATCCACCCTATCACTAAGCTTGGACTTCCTAGCCTTGGAAAACCTTTCTTTCCTCAAATAAACCCAAACCAGGTCACCCTCCTTGAATTCCACCGGCTTCTTCTTCTTAGCTTGCATCATGTAAGCTTCATTATGCTTCATTATGTTTTCTCAGACCTGTTCATGCATGTTAACAATTTCTTGGGCCCTTTTCTCAGCTATAATGTTTTGAAAAGGCTTATCTTGAACAAACAGAGTCAAGGAAATAGGAGTCAATGGATTTAACCCATAAACAACTTCAAATGGTGAGAATTCAGTTGACTTTGACTTGGAACAATTGTAAGAAAATTCGGCTTGTGGCCATATGGCATCCCAATTCTTTGTTTTCCCTCTCAATAAACTCCTCAAAATCCCCCCTAAAGACCTATTAACCACCTTGGTTTGGCCAATAGTTTGTGGGTGATAGGATTGAATTATCTTAAGTTTTCTAATGTATTTTCATATAATTTCAATCCTATTCTCAAGATAAATTACTTAATTTGTGTTGACTACTCGGTTGGATATAATGATATATTTGAGACCAAAAATAGAAGATGTTCAAGGTGAATTGGAGCACAATTGTAAAAAAAGGGGGATAAATGGCTACACTGCGTTTCACACAGCAACGCATGCATTAACATTGCATGAACCCAGCAACGCTACGTTTAACACACAGAGGAGCAGCACAAGAGGGTTTTTAATGAGGTTTGAAAACTTATTTGTCTTTTTAAGAACAATGGTGGCATAAATACAAAAGAAAACGAAGGCCTAAAGCAAGGAGTTGCTGGAGGAATATAACGTGGGCTGGGCATCAAGCAATGGCCCAGCACAGTGAGAAGCAAGGCAGGCATGGAAGCTAAGTAGAAGAGAAGGGTGGAGACACAGCCGAAAAACATGGAGGAGATGGACCACAGTTATAGGAAAAATAGAAATGAAAGGCTAACTTCCCGATGTCGATTCAATAGAAATATCGACTCCAAGCCACGGTTAAACTATTTCTATCAATTTTAAAGTTGTAATTTCTTTTCGGATTGTTGTGTTGTTGGTATTAATTTAGATGGTTTTGGGATTAATGATCTTAATATATTATTTTAAAACTATTACTAAAACATTGATTGTAATCCGTAATCGTTATTATTAATGTTTATGAGTAGAATCTAAGTATCGTTAATTGTTAGGAACAATATAACCTAAGTTGGATAACCTGAACATGTGAGGTTACTACCTATATTGATTGTTTTCCAATTCATAATGCGACTGCCAAATTGAATTTAGAGATTGTATCCTAGGTTATTCGGTGGTTAGGTTTAATTAATGATCGTATCTTTATTAAATACAGCCTAAGGGAAAACTGAGATTTGTAGAGCGTTCTATTAGTCTCAAATCAATAGTCCGAAAAGAATTGTAAGAACTTTAGAATGAAGGAATATGCTTCATTGTGTTTAGGCCGAGATTGACCCTAGAACCGAACCTTACTTATACTCAATACTTTTCTCATTTTCGATTATTTATTTTAATTTGTTTTCGATTGTTTACTTATTTGAAACCCAAAAACATCCCTTTTACTTTCCTTGCATCAATTAATTTCGTGACGAAAATTAACCAACATTTCCTATGGATTCGATCCCGACTTATCATAACTACAAATTTTAGTGTGCAGAGTCAGGTAAATTTTGCAGTGCACTCAACACACGCTGTCAAATTTTCCCGTCGTTGCTGAGGAGTGTGGTAGCTTAATTTTTGAATTTGATTTTAGTTGATTCTTTTTGAATATATTTGTTTATAATCATTCCTTTTGTTACTTGATAATTTTTAATTGTCCATTAGTGTTGGTGCATGGTAGTGACCAGATCTTCTCGTAGAAAAATTGAGCAACTTGATCCCGAGATCATGAGAAAATTGCGTAGATTGTGTAGGGAAGCAACGTCAACTTTGGTACACCAATTGGAATCAGAATTCGAAGGTATAATGGCAAATTCGAGAACTCTAAGGAAGTTGACTATACCCATTTTAACTCATAGAGCATTATGCATAACATTTCTAAATTTCGCTGAACATGTTACCTTTGAGTTAAAATCTGGATTAATTCATTTATTACCTAAATTTTAGGGCCTTGCAAGTGAGGATGCACATAAGCATCTTAAGCAACTCAATGTGGTGTGTTTGATCTTGAAGCCTCATGGGGTAACAAGTGAGCAGATCATATTAAGGGCCTTCATGTTTTTGCTCAAAGATGAAAAAAAAGATTGGTTATTTGATTTACCAATTGGAAGTGTGAATACTTGGTTCGAAATGAAGAGATTATTTTTGGAAAAATATTTTCCAGCCTCAAAGATAGCAAGTATTTGGATATTGGGAGTCTCTTTAAGCATCATAATGGGGAGTCTCTTTACGAATATTGGGAGCGATTTAAGAAGTTATGAGCCAGTTGCACACATCACAACATACCAAAGCAACTTCTCATCTATTATTTTTATGAAGGATTGCTACCAATGGAGAGGAGTTTGGTTGATGCGGTGAGTGGTGGGACACTTTCCGAGAAGACTCCTATTGAAGCTAAGATATTACTTGAGTAGATGGATGCAAACACCCAACAATTTGGCACTTGCAATGATGTTCGACGAGTAAGTGAGGTGACCACTTCATCCAATGAACATCGTATATATGAACTAACATCTTTTGTGAGACAGATTGTAATTAGACAGGCACAAGTGAAAGTGTGCGAGATATGTTCCAACACAAGTTATCCAACCGACGAGTGCCCAGCATTGCAAAAAGGGAGTATGGAGTATGTGAATGTTGAAAGAGGGAACTTCCCGAACCAATACAACCCATACTCACAGATGTATAACCAAGGTTGGAGGGATCACCCCAACTTGAGTTATGGAGGGAATCAACAGCAAAATTACTCCCAAAATTAGCTATAAGGGGAACTAGGATTTAAACCAAGGCAACAAGGAACATAGGGAGCTTCTTCTTCCAATTCAGGTGCATCTTTAGAAGAAATTGTTAACAAACTTATTACTAACAATTTGCAATTTCAACAGAAAATAAAAGCAAGCCAATAGAACATGGAATACCAAATGAGTCAAATGGCAGTAAGGCTCAATCACTTAGAATCGCAAGGTGGAGTAAAATTGCCATCATAACCTGAGGTGAACCTGAAGAATGTCAGTGCCATAACCCTGAGAAGTGGAAAGGAGATTGAAAATCCCAAACGAAACCTAACAAAGGTTGTTACCAAGGAAGAAATTGAGAAAGAGTTGGAAGAGGAAGAAAATTTGTCATCGGGTATGAAGGTAAATGTCAAAAGTCCCAATATTATTAAGGCTAACCCTCCTCCTTTTCGGAGCAGATTAACAAGACCAAACAAGGAGGACAAGGATAAAGAGATATTGGAGATTTTCCAAAACATAGAAGTCAACATTCCTTTGCTCGAAGCAATAAAGTAAGTCTCAAGGTATGGTAAGTTTTAAAAAAAACTATGTACACATAAGAGGAAATTGAGGAGTGATGAGAGAGGGGTGATGGGTGAGAATGTGTTAGCAGTATTAAAAAAGAAGATGCCTCCAAGATGCCGAGATCTAGGTATGTTTACCATTCCTTGCAAAATTGGTAATATTGTGATCAATAAAGCAATGTTGGATTTGGGTGTTTCTATTAATGTGATTCCTCATTCGATTTATGCTTTTTTGAATTTGGGCCTTTTGAAAAAAAACGAGTGTAGTCATACAATTGGCTAATCGTACTAATGCTTACCCTGATGGTGTGTTTGAGGATGTTTTGGTGTAGGTGAATGAGTTAGTATTTCCTACAGATTTTTATGTTGTGGATATGAATGATGACACCTCATGCAATCCGATACCTATCATGTTGGGGAGACCATTTCTTAGTACAGCTCAAACTAAGATAGATGTTTGTAAGGGCACCCTCACAATGGAATTTGATGGGGAGGTGATTCATTTCAATATTTTTAATGCCATGAAACTTCCTCCTAATGATCATTGTGTTTTTTCTGTTGATGTGATTGATCCTTTGGTGCAAGAAATGCTTAAATTAAGTTGCAGGGATCATTTGGAAATAGTTTTAACAGAGGAAATGAAAATAGAAGCCAACGCTAATGTTGAGATGGGAGAAGAGCTTTTAGGAATGAAACAGCTTCCCTAGACTCATTGGAAATCTCGTCAAAAAGGTATGATTTGGCTTCTATTCAACTACCTGACGCTTATAAGAAGTTGTTATCTTTTGATGTGCATGCCCCAAAATTGGAATTGAAGCCACTCCTTACATATCTGAAGTATGCCTATTTGGGAGATAAACGGACTCTCCTAGCTATCATTACAATAGAGTTGACTTCAACTCAAGAGGAGAGGCTGGTTCAAATGATAAGGGGGCATAAGAAGGCCATCGGGTGGAATATCATAGATATCCAAGGGATAAGCCCTTCCATATATATGCACTGCATTTTGTTGGAGAATGATGCAAAATCTACAAGGTAAGCTCAGTGTAGGCTGAATCCTCCAATGATGGAAGTTGTGAAGAAGGAGGTATTGAAGCTTCTCAATGCTAGGGTTATCTACCCGATTTCTAATAGTAAGTGGGTAAGTCTTATCCAGGTGGTTCCAAAGAAGTCTGGAATCACCGTAGTGACAAGTGAGGAAGGTGAGTTGATTCCCACCCGATCGCAAACCAAGGGGCGAGTATGTATTGATTATAGAAAGATAAATGATACTACTAGTAAATATCATTTTCTCCTTCCTTCTATTGATCAGATGATTGAGAGATTAGCTGGTTATGACTATTATTACTTTTTAGATGAATTTTCAGGTTATCGTCATATCCCTATCGCACCAGAAGATCAAGATAAGACCATATTTACATGCCCATTCGGTACGTTTTCCTACCGGAGGGTGTCATTCGGATTGTGTAACGTACCGGCCACATTCCCAAAGAACATGGTAAGCATTTTTTCTGAATATGTTGAGAAGATTATTGAGGTATTCATAGACGATTTTAGTGTATATGGATATTATTTTGATGAATGTCTTGAGAATCTTGCCATTATCTTGGAACGATGTATAGAAAATAATCTTGTGTTGAACTGGGAAAAATGTCATTTTATGGTGGACTAAGGTATAATTCTAGGTTATGTGATATCTGCTAAAGGTATTGAAGTAGAAAAGTCCAAATTTGATATCATTTCTTCTTTACCTTACCCCTCTACTATGAGAGAAGTGCGTTCTTTTCTTAGGCATGCAGGTTTTATCGAAGATTCATCAACGACTTTTCAAAGATAGCTGCACCACTATGAAAGCTTCTTTAATAAGATGTCTCCTTTGAGTTCAACGAGAGGTACAAAGAAGCATTCAATAAACTTAAGGAGCTTCTGACATCCCCACTGGTGATTTAACCACCAAATTGGAACCTCCCATTCGAGATCATGTGTGATGCGAGCGATTATGCGATGAGGGGGGGGGGGTTTCTAGGGAAAAGAGTGAGAAAAGCTTTGCATGTCATTTACTATGCTTCAAAGACTTTAAATCCAGCTCACTTGCACTATTCCACTACTGAAAGAGAATTGTTATATGTGGTTTTTGCTTTAGAAAATTTTCTATCGTATTTTCTTGGGTCTAAAGTGATTGTTTATTCTGACCATACAGCTTTACGATACGTGCTCATAAAGAAAGAAGTAAAATCGAGGCTGATTAGATGGATTCTCCTCCTATAGGAATTCGAATTAAAGATCAGAGATAAGAAGGGGGCAAAAAACGTGGTGGTAGATCATCTCAGTCGTTTGATAAAGGAAGAAGATGATATCCCTCTACAAGAAAGCTTTCCTGATGAGCAATTATTTTTTAACGATGTGACACCACCATGGTATAAATACATTGTCAATTTTTTAGTAACTAACGAATTACTTGTTGGTTTGTTAAATGTTCAAAGGGATAAGCTACGAAGTGAAGCGAAGTATTATGTATGGGATGATCCTTATATTTGGAGGCACTGTATAGATCAAATTATCAGGAGGTTTGTACTAAAAAATGAATTGTCATCAATTTTATCCTTTTGGCATTCGTATGCTTGTGGAGGTTGGAGTAAGAGAGCGGCTTCTACTGGCCAAATTTGTTCAAAGATGCATATACCTTCTACAAATCCTGTGATAAATGCCAACAGTCAGGTAACCTATCCTATAAGAATCAATTTCCATAAACCCCTTTGCTTTTCTATGAAATTTTTTACGTTTGGGGAATTGATTTTATGGGACCTTTCCCTCTGTCTTTACTTATATATTACTTGCGATTGATTATGTTTCTAAATGGGTGGAAGCAAAAGCCACTAGGACTAACCATGATAAGGTTGTTGTAGATTTTGTTAAAGCTAACATTCTTTTTAGGTTCGGGATACCGAAAGATGTCATTAGCGATAGAGGAACCCACTTATGAAGGTGATGGAAGCAATGTTCAGAAAATATCACATCACGCACAAAGTTTCTACTGGTTACCATTCTCAAACGAACGGGCAAGCTGAAGTCTCAGATCGAGAAATCATGTTAATCCTAGAAAAAACCGTGTAACCCAATAGGAAGGATTTAAGTGTAAGACTAGAAGATGCATTGTGGGCCTACCGGATGGCTTACAAAACACCAATTGAAATGTCACTGTACAGGTTAGTGTTTAGAAAGCCATGTCATCTTCCAGTGGAATCACAACATAAGGCATATTAGGCTATCAAAAGATGCAACATACACTTGGATGATACGGGAGTGCATAGGAAGTTGCAACTTCAGGAGTTGGAAGAGATGAGGAATGAGTCATATCAAAATGCAGTGATATATAAGGAGAGGATGAAAGCTTTTCATGATAAGATGATTTCAAGGAAAAGTTTCTCAGTGGGCTAGAAAGTGTTACTATATCATTCCAAACTAAAACTCTTTCCTGGTAAGTTGCGTTCCAGTTGGGTTGGTCCATTTGTTATCAGTCATGTCTTCCTTTTTGGTGCAGTGGAGATATGGAGCCTCAAAATTGATAAGACATTTCGAGTGAATGATCATCGCTTGAAGCCATATTATGAGGGCTTCCAAACGGAGGATTTAGAGATGTTGATGCTGGAGGACGTGACTGGGGTCACTTAAAGCACACAGTTGGAGGTCGATCTAATGACCTTAAACAAAGGCACTGCTTGGGAGGCAACCCAAGGGAAGTTAATTTCTATCTTTTAAATTTTTGCATATGTTATTTTTGTTAGCTACTCCATTTCTAGCATTTGATTTTACATAAAGGACAATGCAAGTTTTAGGTGTGGGGGTGGGGTACATTAGTTTTGATGCATGTTTTTTAGCTTAAT
>JANSVA010435237.1:0-18514 GCA_025504915.1 Erythroxylum reticulatum | reverse complement strand
CAACATTACATGATCATACAATATCCAAACTCTCATTCTTTCTTATAAATTCTCCAAAATTCTAGACCGTCGGGTTTATTTTCCATGATCCATAAGAAAATGAAAATGAGGTAATTTGGCAAAACCTTCTTATAATAACATATTCCCTACTGTCTTAAGTTTCTAATAACACTAATATCATTTTATTTGGTTCAATATTCCAAAAGTTATACTTCAAATAAGTTGGATCATTCCTTAACTGTAATAGTATTCTATGCCCATCTTCAAGTCGGATTCTAGAACTATGGAGACAGAATTTCAATTTTTATTTCTTCATAAAAATTGTATATATATGTCTCTATTTTAATCTAAATTAATAATCATTCCATTTGGATAACTACATAACAAGTTATACCTAAATACCAAATCATGTTCAGTGAAAATACTCCAGTTATCATTTTCTAGAACTCCTCACCAATTCCATACAAAATTCATCAATAAATCTCTTGAGAATGATTTCATATGGTTATAATTGTTTTTTTAGATGAAGATAAATGTGTTACGAGTCCAATGGTTTAAGTTCCATATCATTTGGAGGTCGGAAGAAGAAGTTATAGCCAAAAGAGTGAAGGATGTTCACATTAGTCCACTTTCACTGCACCTTCATTATGCACTATCGTGCAATTCCAATTACTTCTCCATTGTCACCCTTGTGCTTGTGCACGATGGTGAGATCCCTTGTGACCCTTAAGAGTCACGATCGTGCACTCCCATCTTTTCAAACTTCATTCTGGCCCTTCTGAAAATAGACCTTTAGGTCAATATTTTATGGAAAGTTTGACAAAGAAAATGAAGGATTTAGGCAAAACACTTTTCTAAAAAGTTTTTCCTTTATGTCTTAATTTTCAAATGAAACCAATTTCATGCAATGTAGTTCGACATACTGCAAGTTATGCTAAAAAAACTACAGCCTGTTCCAAACCACGATAGAATCTATAACTCAAATTTGAGCTAATTTTTAAAACTTGTAGAGACAAAATTCAATTTCAATTCCTTCATGAAAAATATAGTCATACGTCTTTAGTTTAATATGAAATTAAAATGATCCCATTTGGATGTCTATAGACCAAGATATGGAAAAAATATAGATGAATCTTCAATGGAAACACTGCATCTGTACATGTCCAACACACTTCAACAATGTTCATTTTTAACTCTAATTCATCTCTACATCAATTTATGAATCATTAATCATCATACACGTAAAAGCAAGACATCAAAGTATACATTTCTTTACCCACATTCCAGAATACATAAATCACCATTTTATGTCCATTTAACCTATAACTATCATCAAACATATTTCCTTCAGCAAATCAAGAAAAGTTCATGCTTATACTTACTTGGTTTAACTTCAGTTCTTCAAAAACAACACTTAGCCCTAGCTCCCAAGCATCAAACGATCATCATCTTGAAGGAGGTAAGGTTAGTTTTTTCTTGTGGAAAATTGAAGAAACAATAAGATGGAAGTAGCAATTGATAGATGGAAGCAAAATATAACTTGATGGAGGTTTGGGTGAGTTAAGAATCTGAAGGAGAAGAAGAGAAGAAGAACCCATGAAAATATGAGGAAATCAAGACTTAAAATGAAAGACAAAACATTTATTTGGTCTTTAAAATGAAGAGTGTCGTGAGAAAGAGAAGTGGTGAGTGGCAAGTGTGGTGACATATGTCATTTGCCACTTGTCATCTTTTTATGGTTCCAATTGATCCCCTTTGATATCTAGTCCATTTAACTCCAATTTTTACTCCAATTGTCTCTCAATCTTTAATGACACTTGTCATTAAATCTTGTCACTTATAAAAATTTCCACTACCATTGGATTTTTATTTGTACTACTACTCCTCAATTGTTCTATGACTTGACATTTTTCCTAGTCCAAAAATATCCTGAATTCTCGAAAAATTCACAAACTTCACCAAAAATTCTAAATCAATAAAATACACTCTCCAAATCAATTTCCAACATATAAAAACCATAATTCTCAATATAACACATTTATAATTAAATTATACCCGAAAAATGTCAAATGAGTGCATATACAGTCATTTTATTATGCAAAAATTCAAATTCATATGCATATATGCTAAATTATGCATGAGTATGAAATGAATTTTCTTAATCTATCTTTAATCTCACATGTACCAAATTTTTAGGGTTCTAACCCTTAGTATGGAAACGGGATGTTACATTTATTGTATTTGTTATTCTTACTCTCTTTAGTTATTGATTGCGTTATCTTATGTTTATTGTTTACGTATTATGTTAAGATGATCTTAATGCCTTCATTGGATTGTTTTATTATGAACCCATTGCTAGAATCTTCAACATAATCCATAATTGTTTTGTTGAGATCCATTTATAGCAACTGATGGTCTTAGATCATTAAGTATACAATCTATATTTGTTGTGTTTTCGATTGGTGTCAAATCATTATAGATAACATAACCTAAGTTAAATATCCCAAGCTTTGTGTGGTTGTTGCCTTGATCAATCTATTTGCCTAATTCTTAATATAACTGTCCAATTAAATCTAGAGATCGCATCCTCAGTTATTCGATAGCTAGGTTTAATTAACAAGCATCTCTTAATTAGACATGACCTAAGGAAAAATAGGGGTTAATAGAGGTTATCATTAAAATACGATTAATAGTTGCTAGGAAGGGTAAGAGAGGAACAAATCAATGAAGTATGTTTAACAGGCGTAGGCAAAGATTGAACCAATGACCGAGTCCTTAAGGAATTCATCAATTTCATCATCTTTGGATGTTTTATTTAATTTTTTTCGTTATTTTTATTTTATTTTATTTTAACTCAAACCAAAACCTCCCATAACCTAAACACTAATTGATTTCATAACAATAGCTAACCGAACACCCTCTGTGGGATCAGCCTAGACTCACCACTTCTATAGTTGTAGGCCTAGTTATTTTGAGTAGTGTTATGACGTGCTACGTCAATCATCAGTTTCTCCATTCTTATAGCCTTAAATGCTCGATTGAGCCACACTCATACCTCTTTATGGAGGATGTTTCTTGCGAGGTGGGCATTTTTAAGTTTTTCTTCCTCGGCTACTATTGTTTATAGGTCTAGGTTAATGAAAGGATTGGTTTTAGTGGATTCTTGGAGAATAATATAAATAAGTGTAGCCATTGACAAAAGTTTCTTGAGGAAAAACAAATAAGTGCTAGTGTTTATAACTTAAGATAAGTGAGAGGTGAAGGAGATGGTATAATGATATTGGTAAAAGACTTCTCAGGTTTTTGTGAGAAAGAAAGATGACAAAAGAATGGCTAGAGGAGAGGTATGGATAAAGTAAGAGAAGGGAAGTGGCAAAAAATAACGTGAGCTTTTTGCTATTCTCTTCACTCATTCATTTATTTCCATATTCTCAAAAAACGAAGCGAGGAGATCTTATTACAAGTGAAGAGGGCCTCTATTTCTTAACTAGTGTAGGGACCTCCGTTTCCTTGCTCCACATTCTAAAGGTTCACGGAGTATAAAGCTTGACACTGTTCCTATGAGTTACATGGATAATAAGTTGGGAAATGAAATTCTGATGAGCCTGGTGACGGTTTTGATTGTTTAATCCCTTCATAATCAAAAAAAAATTTTGAATCAATGTTGATGTTCCTTGAAAATCTAAATCTAAGTTGCTAAATTCAAACATGTTTAAATATATTACATATACCTAGCTACTTTGGATATTTAATTAGTAATTAATGATTCACAGTGGTCTTTTAAAACAAAGTGCTCTCTTTTATGAAAAATTTGTATGACATTATGTATGATTATTAAAATTTGTCTAGCTGGTAATAAGAGCGATGATATGAGGGTAATTCTAGAGAGTAATTTGACTTTGGATGATGAAATTTAGAACCAGTGGTAAGAAGTTAACCCTTGATTTAACCGATGAAGATGTGGAGAAGTTTGATTGAATCTACTGTGATGTAAAGTTATTCTAAAAATAAAAATGAAATTACTGCTTTAGATATTTATAACATTGTTTTACATTTAGCTAAAATAAAATAAATTGATGAACAACTAAAAAAATATGAAATAGGACATTAAAATGTTGGTTAGAGATGTTAATCAACATCATTGTAAGATTTATTATAATTTTTGATTCTTTTTTTTTATGTTCTATATTGATGGATAATGGATAAAGTTTTTTTAATATGTCACCAAACTAACTAGTAAGAAGGTACTTGCACTTCATTTTATGCATTTTTTGCTCTACATTCTTGTAATGAATAACCATTATTCTCTATAGAATAATATAATCATATTAGACACATTTGTTAAAGAACATCTTGGTTTTCAACAAAGTATTCCCTAACAAGCATACAATATAATAAATATGCCTAAATTCTATTGATAAAGATGAAATATAATAAAAAAGGAATTGATGCTAAATTTTAAAATGGACTATTATGACCATATTGACATCATTTGACATTATACTACATATGTTTGACTTGTAATTATTTTGAAGTGATACTATAGTTATCTTTGAACTTGAGATCTCTTAGTTCAAAAATCAGTTTGAATGATCTTTAATCAATATGTTATATTTTCTTGTATTGATATATGTAGACCTAGAAACTTGTGAACCAACCTATAAATGTAACAATATTAAATAAAATGTTGATAAGTTTAATGTAGACAATGAATTTAAGTAAGTACGTGTTAAACTTACATTCCTGCTTTGTTGTGTAAGTATATATTCTTGACTATTTCAATTTCAATTTCAATTTATTGAACATAATTTGCTTATTGTCAGTGGATATCGTGAAAAAATTGACCTTATCTTTGCTAGCTTTCACTATTTTTCGTACAAACTTTTACGATCCTAAGACTTTTCCTATCTATATCCCAAATCGGAATGAAGGCACTTTCTAAGTGACATATTAATATAATCATTTTTATGAAAGAAGCAAGATGTTCTTACTTGTGAATGTGTCTTTGCTGATGATGGTCTTGTTGCTACTTCTCCAATTCTTAGCCCCTTAGTTGATATTATTAAGACCTAAAAATAATATACATCATATTAACATTATAAAAGATTAATAACTTGGATAGGTTAATCCAACTGACAAAAATTCTAGGGATTGTTTTTGGATTATAAAGGAAAAGTTTAGAAGTAGTTAATTAACATCAACTTGCTTACTAGAAACTTCACTTTCCATTTTTTTTATCCATTTAGTTCAGAAGAACATTTACAAGCATGTAAATAAGTTAGATAGATATAAACTTGTAATTAAGTTGATGATGTTAAATGGAGTTGCCGAAGAAGATGGGCGTATGATGAAGATGACAAAGAGACAAAAGGTGTAATGATAAAAGAGAGAAAGCCACCAAACAAGGATAGATATAAAGAGATAAAATAGAGATAAAATTAAGTGAAATGGGAGTGGTTTTATGAATTATGAATTGGAATAATCTCTAAATTATCGAGAAATATGGATAAGAATAGTGGACTTATTTTGCCAGTTGGGATGCCCATTTAGCAATTTAGAATGCCCATAAAATAATAAAAATATTAATGTTTCCAATTTTGATGGAACTCAAATGAGAGTATAGAGCTTTGTAAATTTAGAGTTTAAGTAGAAATTTCTTATAAGATTAAGATTCTTTTTTAATGCTATCAATCGTTAGGGTTTAAGTTCAATTTTAATCTAACTACTTAGGTTGAAATTGTCATTTTTTCTAAATTGTAAAAGGAAAACTAACAAAAATTATTTAGAAGTTCTCTTTAAATAATATAAAAAGATTAAGATTTTACATATGGACACAGTCTAAGACATAGTCAAGTTGTAGAATGGGTTCCATAATAACACTTCAACTTCATCTAACACGAGCTCTACCTTATTATGTTCGTATTTTTTCCTTTCTATATATGTAGCACCCCATTCTCGCAAGACACATACCAGACATTTTGAGTGATCTCCGAGTAGGTACCCCGTGAGGGTGGCATGCTAGAACAATCAAACTCTTAAAACTCTGTACAAATTTATCAAACACTATGCGGAAATCATTAATCAATTGGGCCTACTATATTCATAAATTTTTTTAATCACAAGGGTTACAATCATTTCACAAATCATCCTAATTTCCTTAGTCACTAGGGCCCATTACAGATACAAAAAACTAAATTCATAATTGTTATTACAAAATCATTTACAAACATTTCTAATTGGGAAAGTTATTACAAAACATAATTATTTACATACACATGATACAATCATTACAGAAGAGAATTTGATACAATAATAAGAAATAAAAATGCAGACCCGTACTGATCTTGACTTCTTTCTCTTACTTGAATACAGTGGCTATACTCCCATTTTCCTAACGTGGTAACTTTCCTGAGCCTAAAAAATATTGCAAATTTTGGGTGAGTTTTGCAAACTCAGTGAGTGAACATCCTCGATAACTCACTCAATCACATAACACTTATCATCACTTATAAACACATAATTCACATCTTTTCATTTATAATCACTTCAATCATTCGAACACTTATCACGTTCAGAAATCAATCAAACTATTTAAATCATACATATCATATTTATAATCAGTCAAGTATTTAAATCATACTTTCATATGCATATGCAGTGCTTATGAGACTTACTTTCAATTATTATTGTTATGACTGAGTGCCTATAACTGTCTCATATCTATTATGGATACCGGGCTCATTGACATCTATCTCATATCTATTGGGGATACCGGGTTCATTTTACATAGCAAGCCTTTAGCTCTTAATTACTTTCTGAGCTCTAAACTCTTTTTCACTTTCTAAGCTTTAAGCTCTTTTTCGGTGGCTACTCCAGCCAAAATAGCCTTTATGTTTCAAGCATTCATGTAATGGATTGCTTCACATTGTTATATTCTCAATCAATCATATGATCAATCAGTCATTTTCACATATCATCGAACCTTAGTTCGGCATTCAACATTTAAGTTAAGAATCACTTTTTTATTCATATGGATATTCACATTTTTCTTCATAAATATGTCCAACATTTAACAATCAAGTCATGTATCACATATTTCATCAAATTTACATACAAGGAGCACTTTAATGTTCTTATTCATGCATCACAATCATATAAACACTCAATCACACACATATGTATATGCGTTGTGTATAATGTATGCTCAATGACAATCCCGGGTACATTTTCTAAATTCACATCTTATGCTCATTCTCATTTCATGATTTTTCAATCTTTACCCTTTGTATGTGTCTAGCTTATTCATAACCTTACACCTCAAGAACACTTGGTTACTCTATATCATAACTCAATTTCTCGTCATCTCTTTTATAAATTTATATGATCTCATAATATCCAATTCTCATTCACAATTAATCACTTAATACATATTACTCAACTTCTTTGAATCATATCTACAATCATATGAACATCTTCATTCCCATTATACTCATGCCTTTGATATATTAATATCATCCATTAATTCACTAAGTTATAACCTCCATTATCACTTCAAACATATCACACATTAGTCACCTAACCTAAGGATCATTATAAGTTTAATTTAAGACCCATTTAAGCCTCAATTAAGATCACTTGACCCGTGCCCATGATTATTTCTCGCAATTCCTCAAGTAAATAATTCCTCAATAAGGTAATATTATCTCATGTTATTTTCAGTTTTTCCTAATTAACTTCTTTTATCGAATGATTTTCTCCGTTCATTCGATTTGCTCTGATTTAATGTCTATTCATTCATACTAGTTTCTTTACACATTTCAATTTATTTGAAATCTTAATTTCCTGTTTTGGTAACACATTCATCATATCTGATTTGTATCTCTTATACTTAATATCACCTTATATTCAAGAATCCAATCACATAGTTAGATACTTTACATTGACAAAATGCATACACTCTTAGTAGCATATTCTACATCTTATGCTTGAGTCTCCATTAGAATTAAGACTCCAATAGTCACTTTTGATTTGCTATATAATCATTTATGATTTGTTCCTTCATTGATCATTCTTTAAAAAAATTAGACTATCTGGTCTGCTTAAACTAATTCAGTGAAATTCTTCGAGAAAGAAGATTTCTTGCTACTATTATATATACTATTTATGTAATCTTTATCAATCTACTGTTTCCATCATTGCTTATCAGACATTCTTAGTACCTCAAGAAGATCAATTTATACTATTCATAATATCTCAATATGATCAATTTATGTCATAAATTATATAATCAAAATATCCTTTCTAGTAAGGCTCAGTGGAGCAATAAGAGTATTCATTTACTCCTATACCTTGATATATGTCATCCAGATCATTACATCTTATCTAGAGATGTATTTATGACAATTCACCAATTAATAACTTATGCTCAGGGTACCTTTATCTCATTTGATTCAAGATAAAACTTCTCCTTTTGTGCCTGTCCTCGATTGTGGGGACTATGCCACAATCATGCCCTTCTTCTTTTTCCTCAAATTCATCACCCATAGTAACATCATTAATAATCTCAATCTATCCCTGATTGATCACTATAACCATTTTCATGTGTACTCTAATTCATCTTAGACTTTGAACTATAGGAACTATGTTTAATGAATATTCGATAATTCATAGATTGCTTCCTATATCATCTCCACATATATAATACATATGTGCTCAATATTCTCAATTGTCATGGTGATCCCATTATTAGATATTTACTCACAATAACAAATCAACTTAACCTTGACAACTTTTACATATATTGCTATCATTATCTCACCTTCCAATTACCATATATCGTCATACATATACATGTTCGCAACCAATTCAAAATTATAGATACTTAACTATCCTGAAATTTTGATCTCAATTTCACATACATATTCTTAGGCTAAATTATAAATCTTAGCACATTATCAAACAATCATTTCAAGTCCAAGTTTAACCTCTCAAGGTTATAGAAATTTCAATTTCTTTCAACGTGGCTTATACACTTTAAATCTCGACATTTATATTTATATCACTACTTTCCTTAAATAATCCACGACAATGCATTCACATCTATATCACATTCGGGAATATATTACCACCTTATAATATTGATGTCGTATTCTATAGCACATTCACTAATATAATTGCGTTGAATCTTTTTATGTCATATCTAACCACATATTATTTCTCGTTTCTAAATATCCATAAATTTTCATTTTCTCACATTCTAACAGATCATCATTCTTCTAACTATGTCAATCAGCTCAAACTTTTAACAAATGCTCATGCATGTGATTCATGTAAATGCGACTCAGACTAGGGATCAATTGTTACTGCATTCTAAGACATGTCTAAAATGCATGTAACTTGACACATATTTCGAAAAATGCCCATGTAAGATACTATATCTGGGCTCTGATACCAAATTGTAGCACCCCATTCTCGCAAGACATATACCCGACATCCTATGTGATCTTTAAGTACGTACCTCGTGAGGGTGGCATGCTAGCACAATCAAACACTTGAAACTCAGTATAAAATTTTCAAATTTATCAAACACGTATGCGGAAATCAATAATCAGTTGGGCCCACTATATTTATAAACTTTTTCAATCATAAGGGTTACAATCATTTCATAAATCATCCAAATTTCCTTAGTCACTAGGGCCCATTACAGATACAAAACACTTAAATTCATAATTTTATTATATTACAAAAACATTTACAACCATTTCAAATTTGGAAAGTTATTACAAACTAGAATTATTTACATACATATGATACAATCATTACGAAAGACACAATTTGATACAACAATAAGAAATAAAAATGCAGACGTGAACTGATCCCGACCTCTTTCTCTTACTTGAATGCAGTGGCTATACTCCCGTTTGCCCAACAGGGTAACTCTTCTGAGCTTGAAAAATATTACAAATTTTGGGTGAGTTTTGCAAACTCAGTGAGTGACCATCCTCAATGGCTCACTCAATCACATAACACATATCATCATTTATAAACATATAATTCACATCTTTTCATTTATAATCACTTCAATCATTCGAACACTTATCACGTTTAGAATTTAATCAAACTATTTAAATCATACATATCATATTCATAATTAGTCAAGCATTTAAATCATACTTTCATATGCATATGTAGTGCTTATGAGACCCACTTTCAATTATTATTGTTGTGACCTAGTGCCTATAAATGTCCCTTATCGATTGTGGATACTGGGCTCATTGATAACTATCTTGTATCCATTGGGGATACTAGGCTCATTTTACATAGTAAATCTTTGGCTCTTAATCACTTTCTGAGCTCTAAGCTCTTTTTCACTTTCTGAGCTTTAAGGTCCTTTTCGATGGCTACTCCGGTCACAATAACCTTTATGTTTCATGCATTCATGTAATGGAATGCTTCACATTTTCATATTCTCAATCAATCATATGATCAATCAGTCACTTTCATATATCGTCGGACCTTAATCCGGCATTCAACATTTAAATTGAGAATCACTTTTTCATTCATATGCATATTAACATTTTTTTTCGAAACTAGGTCCAGCATTTAACAATCAAGTCATGTATCACATATTTCATCAAATTCACATAGAAGGAGCACTTTAATGTTCTCATTCATGCATCAAAATCATCGGACCTTCATTTTCTGGAATCCATACAACCAACTTTACATTCATAAGATAATTCAAAACATAATATAAACAAAGCAATCAGTAAGTAAGACCATCTAGGTCAACTCACAATACGCTCCAAATTAGCATTAGCTTTTATGATCCAAAAATGTCTATATGCGGACATTCTATCTTGTGTATTAACATCATGCAATAGACATTTACACACATTATTGATTGTACAATCATATGAACACTCAATCACTCACATATGTATATGTGTTGTGTATAATGTATGCTTAATGACAATCCCGAGTACATTTTCTAAATTCACATCTTATGCTCATTCTCATTTCATGATTCATATTTGTATAATTGAACTTAGATTTACACTTCATTTACACATAATCATTCTAAGTTCTCCATTCAATCTTTACCCTTTGTATGTGTCTAGCTTATTCACAACCTTACACCTCAAGAACACTTGGTTACTCTATATTATAACTCAATTTCTCGTCATCTCTTTTCTAACCTTATATGATCTTATAATATCCAATTCTCATTCACAATTAATCACTTAATACATATTACTCAACTTGTTTGAATCATAGCTACAATCATATGAACATCTTCATTCCTATTATACTCATGCCTTAGATACATTAATATCATCCATTAATTCACTAAGTTATAACCTCCATTATCACTTCAAACATATCAAACATTAGTCACCTAACCCAAGGATCATTATAGGTTCAATTTAAGACCCATTTAAGCCTCAATTAAGATCACCTGACCCATGAATGTCCGTTAGGCGGACATTAAACGGACCTTTATGGGTCACTTACAGATACTTGATATTTTGACCCTTTAGACTTCAAAATATCTTCTTGGGGTCTTCATAGAAGTTGTAGATATCGAAGTTCTATTTCTAGGAATATTTGAATGACCTCAATCTAAGTTCTACAAAAAAAAAGTTATGCCTCTTGAACCAAAATATGTCCAATTGCATCATATTTTCCATATTTCTAACTCTTTACTTACTACATTCACTACCTTAAGCTTGGTCTATCATTTCTAATTTAATTTCTCATCATTTCCCCATTAATACATCTCTAATTCAACTCAATATCATCCATAAATAAATTATAGTCCATGATTGGTCATGAACATTAACATAGAACATATACATATATATACATTCATCATCAACTTTCTACACCCAGTACTCAACTTCTAGTCAAAGTTTAAAACTCTTAAAGACAAAATTTGAATTCTATGTCTTCATTAAAAATGTAGCCTTATTTCTCTAATTTAATCCAAATCAAAATCCATTTCATTTGGATATCCATAGATCAATTCATGGCTAAAATACCAATGTATATACTATAACATCCCATTACTTGTGGGAAGTTTAAAATGGTAAATGTGAGTGATTAATGAGAGTTAGAAATGCATTTCCATGTTCATGCATATTATGCCATACACATACACTTGAATAGTGAAATAGTTGCACATGAAAATAATTGTACATGCATTCATGAATAATTCCGGGCATAATTGGATTGATTTGTGCATTTTTGAGAATTATGAATCTTTTTACATTGAAATTTTTATGGGTTAGTGAAATTGTAATATTTTTAATTTTGGTGATTTTAGGATTTATTTTCAGAAATTATAGAGAATTATGGAAAGTTGTGGAAAAAAAGACAATGGGAATTAATGATGATTGGAGATAGTTAGATTGTAAAGATGAGACTAAAGGAATTAGTCAAGGACGAAACTAAGTTAAAACTTAGATCTTAGGAAAGTGACAAGTGTCACTTAATAAGTAGTCTTTATAAATTTTGTCTGATAGTGAGTTAAGATACCAGGGGGTAAACAGAACTAAGTTATGTGTCTAAGTCCCTTCTTCGTAGTCACCTTCTTCAAATATTCTTCAAAAACGTAGAGTTCTCCATTACAATCCTTCGGAGGAATTTCTTTACTTTTTATTTTTCCTAAACCAAACCTATTGCCAAGTGGTTTCTTCTGCCTTAAGAAAAACCAGAAGTTGGTTAGTGTTCACGGTGGTTTACGTAATTTTGTGCGGAGTTAGGGCTTGAAGATAATTGAAGCTTTTGGAGTCTTCAACAAGTAAGTAGTGAATAAATTTGTTAGAGTTATGGATTTTTAAAATAAAGTTGATGAATTTATTGTCAGTGCATGATCATGGCATTTACATATATTTATATTCATGAACATTGTGTTAATGGGATAAAAATTATGGATATGGCATTAGTTAGTTTTGATGGATTGTTAGTGATTAGGTGTTGTGGAAATGGTTCTTGGAGTTGAAATAGCAACAAAATGATGTATAGGATTAGTGTAGAGAATTAGATATACAAAGGTGATATGCTCTGTTTCTTCATTGTGCATGTATGAATATATAGGTGTTTATACATAAGTTGATGAAAACTTATAGATGATCAAGGAAATGGTTTTTGAGTTGAATAGCAATTGTAAAATGATGGTTTGAGATGGAAATGAGTGTTTAAATGGAAGTTGAGAGGAAGAATAGAGATTGAGAATGAAAGTTGGAAATGCAGAAAAGTAACAGAGTATGAATAGGATGAATATGAATTTTTGGCTTTTGTTAGTTTTTGATCAAACTTGTATATTTTGAAGTAGTATGAATTTATGGTGAATGAGTTGTTTGAAATGGAATAAGAAAAACTAGAAATAAAAATTTGAAGAGTTCGATTTTAGAGAATGAAGTCTGGAAATTTTCTGGGAATGAATAGTAATAATGTTGATTTTTAATCTGAAACTTCCATGAATTTTCTGTGCTTATATAAAGAGATTTATACAAAGTTTCTTTATGAAAGTTGTATATATTTCTTTAAGCTTTCCAGTGATATAAAGTTTGTAATTTTTGGAGTTTTGGATCAAAAGTTATAGAGTTTAGAAGTTTGGTTTGAATGAAGAAGAAGAAGTGGAGTGCACGACGGTGACTTCGTTGGGCTAAAGGCAAAAGTCCCTATCATGCAAATGCATGATAACAACTCTGGGTGCTTAAGGGTGAAAGTCGCTATCGTGCATATTGTTGTTTTAAGGGTGAAAGTCGCTATCATGTAAATGCACGATGGCGACTTTTGAGAGTGGTTAATTGATGAACATCTTATGGGATTTTGGATATAGCTTCTTCACCTAATGTCTAAATGATTTGGTTCTTGAAATTCACTATTGCGCAAATGCACAATAGCAACTTTGTTGTTTTAAGGGTGAAATTCGCTATCGTGCAAATGTACGATGGCGACTTTTGAGAGTGGTTAGCTGATGAACATCTAATGGGATTTTGACTCTAACTTCTTCACCTGATGTCCAAATGATTTGTTCTTGAACCCATGTATTCCTAACACATTTTTCTATCCCTCTATAAACTTTTGTAGCATTCTAAATTTAATTAAGGAAGATTGATAGAATCAAAGTGTGGGATCTGTTGGAACAATGAAATAGGAATTTCTTACTGAACACCCTTCAATCTTTTAATTATATCTAGATTTGTAGGATTCCAAATGAGATGATTATTGATTTGGAGTAAACACAGAAATAGGGCTACTAATCATATAAAGAAATTGAATTGTGATTCAATCTCTCAAATGTATAATTTCTAGAAGGAAGTTGTGCATAGTATATTATTTTTGATGGTGAACAACCCAAAAATGTTTGAGGTGTATCTTCCAAATTATTGAACCAAATTGAGTGATTTTGGTGTCAATGGAAAGATAAGACATAAAGGAACACTTTTTTAGAAGAGATTTTGACCAAATTATGTCATTTTTACCTTCTGATTTAACATGAATAGTAGACCTGAAAAGGGTGTCTTGGAAAAATCTGAAGTGATTTAATGAAAATGAAATATGATTTTGATGGTTTTAGTGAGGTGTAAACCTAAGAATAAATCATACTTAAATGAGATTTGACATGAGATTGATTTTATGATGTAATTGATGGTAAGATACATCATGAACATGCATTGTACACAATCCATTTCATACATGTGCATTATTGAATACTCATGATTGTACAAATTGTGATATTGTGTATGTTGTTTGATATAGAGGAGCAACTGGAACGTGAACCCCCAGACGTTGCTGGAACTTCCAGGCATTAGCTTCGAGAGCAACTTGTGAGTAACCTAAATAGTCTCACTTAATTACTTGTTTTCTTAATTTATGTTTTTGAATGATAATCGAATGTGTTCAATTGTGAATTCCGAACAGAAGGTCCGATGAATGTGAATGTGGATTGAGATAAAGAAGTGCTACTTGAATGTGAATGTGAAGACCTAATTACTTTATAATGTGAGTAATTATGGTACATGCATTCCATACATGAATGCATAATCAAATAATAGCAATTGTGACCATAGTAGCCATCGATCAGAGCTTAAAGCTCAACGAGTGAAAAGAGCCTCGAGCTCAAACAGTGATTAAGAATCTAAGGCTCATTATGTATAATGAGCCCCATATTCCCCAAATGAATAAGGGACAGTTATTAATGAGCCCAATATCTAAAATAGATACGGGACAGTTCAGGCACTCGATCACAACAACGTAATAATTGGAAAGTGTCTCATAAGCATTTCATACGCATATTATTAAGTATATTTGTTGAAATGAAATGCCTATGCTTTAACAAAAATGTGAAATTTATGTAAAGTACAATATGTGATTATATGTTATGTAAATTGTTGTGATGCATGAATTGAATGAACCATCGATGATGTTTACCTCATTAAGTTCGTAAAACTCATCCAAATTGCAACGTTCTCTTTTCAGGACTGAGAGACGACTATAGCTACTGAGAGGCTCTACCAGCCATGTAGATTGTGATTGGCAAGAGAAGTCATGGCTTAAAGGTCAGTCAGTTGGAATTTTTGGACAGACTAGATAGACTTTGAATATTTTCCTCTTTCATGTAGCACTTTTGTATTAGGCTTTGATAATGTACATGTAGTAAAGGTTGGAATGACAATGTAAACTTTCGGTTTTGTACATTAAAATAAGGAAAAAGTTGATTTTAAAATATTGCGATTTTCTTATGATGCTTTATAAATGACTTACGATACCATGCCATGTGAAGTGAGTGTAGTGATCGAGCATAGCTTGCCCTTTTAGTAGGACATGTATTGAATGACCTCCGGGCATCTCGGTGGGTACCCTACAATAAGGGGGCACTACATATACAATGGAAATGTTACAATTAACATATTCCAGCACATTTTAAACACCATTATCACTTTGTCTCTAAACTTTCATCCTAGTTATTCCCTTTTCAAGACACTACACTTGCTTTTTTTCTAACTCCAAATCTCAATCCAATCTATGTCTAAAATAATCAATGATCCACATTTTTATCCATCAAAAATAGAATATGAAAACTCCATTTATCAGTCAAATTTTTTGCACAATTTCTACATCATTTTAACAATCCTTTTATCGCTAAATCATCACTACAACATCTTATGAACATCAATCATCGTATATGTAAAGGCAAGACAATTATGTGCTCATTTCGTTAACCACACTCCATCATATATAAAGCACCATTTTGTGATCATATAACCCATCATCATACATATCTCATTCAAACAATCATAAGGAACAATATGCTATTTACTTGAGTTAGCTTCAAATTCTTCAAAATCACCATTAAACCTTAACTCTTTCCGCTCCACAATCATCAACTTTCATGGAGGAATAGGTTGGGTCTTTTAGTGGCAAGGTGAGAAAGACAAAGAAAATGAAAGCAGCAAATGAAAAGTGAGAGCAAGATTTAACATTGATGAAGGTGGCTAAGAGTGAGTGTCGTGGAGGTGAAGAAGAAATGAAGAAGATGAAGAACAAATGTAAAGAGAAGGAGAAAACGAAAGACAAAATTAAGGATGGTCTTGCAAGATGTAAAAAAAAAAAAAGTGGGTGAGATGTGGCAAGGCAAGTGACTCGTGTCACTTGCCACTTCTCACCTCCCCATGGTTCCATTTGGTCCACTTTAATAACTAGTTCATTTTATTTCCAATTTCTACTCCAATTGTCTCCCAATTTTCAATGACATAAGTCATTAAATCCCAAAGTCATTTACAAACATTTCCTTTGACATTTGACCTTGATTTCTACTACTATTCATCAATGTTCTACCACTTGGCATTTTTTTCCTAGTCCAAAAATCCCTTAAATTTTAGAAAATTCCTAAATTTTCACCAAAAATTCTAAGTCAGTAAATATACTCCCCCAATCAATTTTAACACATATATTTCACAGTTCCAAATATAATCACATTTATAGATGAATTATACCTCGAATATGTCAATGAATGCATATACAGTCATTTTAATGTGCGCAAAAATTCAAATTCACGTGCGAATATGCTAACATTATGCATGAGCATGAAATGCATTTCTCTTAATCTCTCTTTGATCTCACGTATACCATTTTAAGGTTCTAATCCTTAGTATGAGAATGGGATGTTACAATATAAATCCTAAAAAGCTACACAGACTAACAAATTATTATATTTCACATTATGCTCTTTACTCAAACTTGAACTTTTACAACTAAAAAGGGACTCACCCATGTATAAGGTAATATCCAATCTTTTTCATATCTATGAGCAACATGGGATATAATATAACCTCATTTAGGCCATATTTAGCCAAGGTAAGTCTTAAACCTCCAAATCTTCCCTTAATTTAGATTGAACCAAATTAATTAACGGTTAATGTTCCTTTGGATCCAATAAGTCTCCTAAAATAGTTTTTGAAGTGCAATTTGAAACTTGATCAATCTATTCAAAGCCTCTCACTTTCTATTAATAAAGAATAATTTCTAACTAAAATATAGTAATAACCATCTAAAATAGTAAACTTACTTACTTCAATCAAATTTAAATAAATAATTTTAATTAAGGAACACCTTGCTTAAATTTTAATTAATTTGATTTCAAGAAAACAATTCTCTAAGATATTAATTAGAAATCAATTTAATTAATAACTAGTTTGAATAAATTTAATTAATTTGATTTCAATAAAACAATTCTCTAAAATATTAATTAGAAATCAATTTAATTATTGATTTTAATAATTAAGAAAAATAAATAATTTAATTTTAAAAATAAATTATCATCTTAGTTAATATAATCTCATTATACTAATTATATCTAACAAAATCTAATTATGAAAGATAATTATTTGAAACTTTACCCGATTTTAATAATTTATTTGATAATTAATTTAATTTAATTTAATAATCCAAATATTAAAAATTAAAGTAAATTCAACAACATTCCTAAAAAATTTACCCTTTTGAAAAATATTTTTAAACAATTAAAAATCACTTTTTTCTTATTTATTAAGAATTTAAACTAATTTAATATTTAATTAAAATTTAAAGGCTTAAAAATAATAATCAAAAAGAAGGGAAATGTTTTAAAAACTGAATAAGATATCAAACCGACAAAGGAAAAGTTTAAAGTTTAAAGGTTCAATTTGTATGAAATCACTATAAAACTGATATATAATAAATAAAAAGTAAAAAAAAATAATTAATCAACTTTTCAGTTCTGTTCAATTTACTTTAATAAATAATAACTCTTATTGCTAAAAATAAATCTATTTATTAATTAATTAGTTGATTTTAATATTTTCTTTTTTAATATTAAGATCCTGAACATAACATGTAAATATTAATTTTTTAAAAAGTAAATAATTTCATCATAATTTAATATTCATGATTAATATTCCTAAAGGTCTTAGTTTGATATATAAAATTTTAAATGTGTCTACATAACTTATGTATTAATTTTTGT
>JANSVA010435226.1:0-18514 GCA_025504915.1 Erythroxylum reticulatum | reverse complement strand
CTTGTAATACACTATAATTTTAACTTAAATATGATCAAAATAAGATATGAACTGACCATCAGTAGATGTTCTTAATTTATTCGTTGTAACAAATGCATTTTTTTTTAATAAATCGTCTTGACAAGGCTTTACTCTATTTAAATTTTTGTAGTCAAATTTGAACAGTTTGCAAATGTTAGAATTCATTTAAATGCCTCAAAATATTAGAAATTAACTTATAATTTTATGAAATATTAGTTAAATTTGCACCTTTTGTCTATAAAAGAACTATTGGCCAAGATCTAGAGTTTGACATTAATACATACATAACTAACCAGGTATATATATTTCTTTCATATTTATTTGTGAGCAACGAATATTTTGTGAAACTATGATTCAGATAATAATTCAGAATTTAATATTTTTATGTTTGTAAGTTTCATCAATGTGCTTCAAAATGAGTATTGGTGGAGGTGTTGCGTGTATCCGAAAACAAGAAAGATAATGATTTTCAACTCAAATAAAATAGAGGATGTTGAAAAGAAGTATATTATTCGAGCATTTCGTAGGTGGCAATAAGATTTATATAATATTTCTAGCAAAATTATGATATTAATGTAAGAAAATTATATTATGCTTATAGGTTCTTATACTGTAATAAATGATGGTGTCATATAGTTTTCAGTGTGATCATAATACAATTTTCTTCTCCCTCCTTTATTTAAGAAGACAAAGCATCCAAAAAGAAATAAATATTATAAACCAATAATTTTGATGAATTTGGTTTATTAATTAAGTGAACATGTTCTTCGCAACAATTTTATAAATGCGTAAGTTTTGATGAAAGAAAGGAAGGAGATTTTGCATGGTTTAAAAAATCAGACCAGACTGAATTGGACTGTTCGGTCCGACCGAAAAAAGATTGAACCGACTGATTTTTATGCAGAGAGGTTATTAGGTGAAACTGAATCAGATCACTGATCGGTTCAAACTTTTTTTGCTCGGACTAGACGGTTCGGTTTGGTTTTTAAAACCTTGCAAGATACACATCTATTCAAGATAGAATATCATAACATCTAGAACATTATCCTTGAACCTAAGTCAAACAAGAATTATTGGTTAGCTGTCATCATCTAATTAGTATCTTATAGGCCCAATTAATAAAGAATGTCAAAATTAATCCTAACAATCAGCCTCCAGCTTACCCAAGAGACTCCTGTTCTTTGGGCTGATAATAATCTTCAAAAGCTACAGTCAAGTCTATAAATATTAGAAGAGATCTAATCGGGTGCTTATGAAAGAACATCGCAGCGCTTTCCTTTACATAGACGTAAATGACATGTATAAGATGAAATTAAGTTATGATGGGTTTCGATTCTTAATTTAACGTTATGTTTTGTTACTCATAAGGAGTAATAAATTTTATTCTAGAAAAAAAGAAATTAAAAATATTAAAAATGTGGAAATTTGCTCTGAATTTAAATATATTAAGAAAAATATCTATATCAGACTAATGCTTATTTGATATTTGTTTACATTTTATATTAATAAAAGGAAATGAAAAAAATAAATAAATAAAGCAAAGTAAAAGATTTTGGTAAGATATGGTACTGCTATTCTTTTTAATTATAAGATTTTGTTAGATATCGAAGCTGACGAGTACGAAGGCTACGATGATGCAGAGAATAGACTCGTGTTAAAGAGTGTCAAGCTGATATCGAAAAAGAGGAAGCGTTGGTTTAAATGAAAAATGATACTGTCGGATAATATGTAAATAGTTGATACTGAGTGTTAAGTCTTTAACAGCTGTAACAATTAATGAAGAGGGTAACAATTGCCGTTTGTTTACTGTTTAGTTTCTCTGAAACCTTTCTACTGTTTACCTTCTCTGCTATGGAAAATCAATGCTTGGAAATCATTCTACTGCTCACTTTCTCATTTCTTTCTGCTACGACAAATAGTTGCTTGCGGGTTGGGTTAACTTGGTACCTGATCGTGCTGCATTTATTCCATTACAGTCATTGCTACGTGCTGCATTTATTCCATTACAGTCATTGCTACAGTAATTTCCTTCAGTCGCATTCAATCTCTGCTGCTCCGATTGCTCTGATCTGGCCACCATGGCCACCACTAATCTCCCTGATTCTGCACACCACATTGCCAAGAAAATAAGGTTACGTGAGCGTGAAGAGGAACTCCCGCCTCTTGCGCCTGGATTCCCACACCCTCCATTGAGCTACAGTGCCGTAGTGGCTACCCAAACTAATTCTGACGCCAGAGCAGGCGAGTTAGACTGGCCAGAGGAGGAAGCCCTTGACATTGAAGAAGGCGACATTTCTATCATACAAGGCACCTTCGGCCTGGGTGTCGAATTATCTACTGCATTCAAAGGAAAATTGGACCAAGCATGGGGGCACACCGTTATAATCAAACTCCTGGGGCGGAAGCTAGGATTCAGTACACTCAAATCACGCCTTACCTTGTTGTGGAAACCTAAGGGCCCCATAAAATTGGTTGACCTTGAGCATGACTTCTACCTTATCAAATTTGCAATCGAAGACGATTTCATCAATACCCTCACTCAAGGACCGTGGGTTATCGCTGGCTAAGCCCTCTCGGTTCAACCTTAGTTTCCCGACTTTCGCCCATCCATAGGGAAAATTTCTCACGTCGTGGCTTGGAGTTGCTTTCCTGAATTGTCGGTAGCAAGATACCATCCATCCATTCTCACGGCCCTGGGGAATTTAGTCGGAAAAAAAGTCAAAATAGACCACATTACACAAAACACTCACTGTGGCAAATTCGCGCTTGTCGGAACTCGACGAGGAGCTCATCAAGGTTTCCTACGAGGGTCTTCCTCAGATTTGTTTTTCTTGTGGACGAGTTGGACATGAGAGCTCGACCTGTCCTTCTCACGTCGCTGGAACGACCACCATCGCTGGACAGACCATCACCACGCTTCTCCCCGACGGCGCTTCCCTGTCAAAACCCCAAGCCCCAACCCTACCCACTACCGCCCTAGGGGACGCCACTTCATCAGCCCCTCTCGCGAGCCCTGGCACTCCCTCTGCCGACGATTCGAGCAGCCTTGAGTTCGGGCCGTGGATGCAAGTTCAACGAAGGCCGCGCTGCCCTCCTCCCGTTCCTACTCAGCTCCGATAGGGTAAGGCACCCACCTTCGCCCAGGTGCCTCTGTAGGGGACATGATTTGTAGCGTTGTCCAGATTCGAGCCGTTAGGGGTACCAACGAACACTTCCCCAACCCCCGAGTCCAGTCACTTCAGAGCTAGCCAGACTCCTCCTCCTTGAACTAAGTTACGACCCAACCCTAAATCCATGGCCTCGTCTGCTGCAGCTCGCTCCAAACATGCGTCTTTTACGTCTTCTCTAAGCTAGATGACTCGCAGCTCTTGCATGACGCCGTCCGCTGTTAGAGTGATGCCTATGGGCCAACAGCTAGCCCAGTCCGCCCAAGGCCCAGCAATTGCTAGCTACACCTTGGATATTGCGGGCCTACTCCTAGGCCTGGCCACCTAAGCCCCGACCCACGTCCAGATTGATGCGCCCAAGTCGCCCTCTTAGCCCATTCTCATTACTAGACCTAGCCCAAGCCCGCAATATGTGGCCCTATCACTTCCCTCTCATGCAGATTTTATAATCCAGGATCCTTCCATCTCTTTGTCGGACCCGGAGCAATTGGGCCCTCGTGACTTAGAGGCCAATATCACTATGGCCTGTAGCTCTGATGCCGGGCCATCATCCACGCAACCCTATGGTCTTCCCCCTCTCGTCCGCCCAATCCCAGCTCCGAAACTAATATCGGCTGAGGCCCTAATGGCGCTCTTGATACCCCTATGGAGGATAGTCCTCACGATCGTTCGATTTGTTCGGAGCAGGATTTGCTCGATTGTGCGGCCGACTCTCCTGTTGTTTAGCCTTCCCTCTCTAACCCGTGTTATGTCCATTTTCATATGGAATTGTCGAGGGGTTGGAGGGTGCACCTTCAAGCCTGTCATTAAAAATTACCTTCGTATCCACAAATCGATTCATGTTGTTTTGGTCGAACCCCGTATCAGTGGAACCTGCACCTTGAGGACCATTCGGACTTTAAGGTTTACCTACTCGTTTAGGGTTAAAGCTGAACGTTTTTCCGGGGGTATCTAGCTTCTGTGGAATGAGGATATTGGTGTCCGAGTTCTAAATGCTCATCGCCAATTAGTGCATGTCAATATCGAGTAGGGTCACTTGTCATTTGCCTTCACGACGATTTATGCAAGTCCGACTTACTCGTTACAAAAATATTTGTGGCAACTCCTGCGACAAATAGCGAGTATTATGCACAAACCTTGGCTTTTAAGGGGAGATTTCAATGCCAAGCTGGAAAGTAGCGATAAGCGGGGTGGCTCCTACTCCCAACCTATCATTAACACTCACTTCCGAGACTGTGTGCATAGCTGTAATCTTCAGGATCTTGGATTTTCGGGCCCTCGCTACACTTGGAGGAGAGGACCAATCCTAGCTCGGTTAGACCGTGCCTTTTGCTCTCACGATTGGTATCCTTTCCTGACTACTGTTTCCTACTTACCATTCTTGAAATCTGAACATCGACCCCTCCTCATTACGCTCAAACCGCATACCTCCTCTCCTTCAGTGTATAAACCCTTTCGGTTTCAATCCGCCTAGCTCACCCATGATCGCTTTGGTCAATTATCGCCGACAATTGGCCAGCTCCCAACCAGGATATCAGTGATGCCCTATGCTGGTTCTCAGAGCGACTTCAACACTGTAACGCTACCACATTCGGCCATATCTTCCACCACAAGAAATGCCTCTTGGCCAGGCTTGTCGGTATCAAAAAGTGCCTTGACGACACGGACTCGCCTTCCCTCCAAGACTCGGAGGGCCACCTTCGGACTGAGCTGGAACAAGTCCTGTGTCAAGAAGAACTCTACTGGCACCAACGATCCTGAAGTCAATGGGTCCTTCAAGGTGACAGAAACACCAAGTACTTTCATGCCATCACTCGATCTCGTCTATGGCAGGTGCATGTCACCTCCTTAATTGACACTAATGGATCTGTGTTTTTTGACCCCTCTAACATCCGACAGGTAACGCAACACTACCTTGAAAACTTATATCGGTCCGAGATGTTGTAACCCTCGCCCAGACTTCTCCAGGGCCAGTTTCCCCCTTCCTCAACATGCGGTTGAGGACTTTGGTAGCCCCCTTACTTCTTCTGAGGTCAAGTGTGCCTTTTTCAGTATGGCCCCCAACAAGGCACCCGGGATTGATGGGTTCACTGCCCTTTTTTATCAATTGCAATGGGACATTATTGGACCCTCCTTGACCCTATTCCTCCAAAGGGTCTTCCGACACGAGCTTTGGGAATCAGCACTTAATCGTACTATCATGGTACTTATCCCGAAGATTCCTTCCCCCACCTCGTTTACTCAGTTTCTACTGATTGCACTCTATTCGGTGCTCTATAAAGCCATTAATAAGATCATTATGAACAGGCTCAAACCGTATCTCCCCGACCTGATTGCTCCAACCCAGTGTAGCTTTGTCCCGAGGGAATTGATTACGGATAACATTGTTATCACTCAGGAAGTTATCCACACCATGAAACGTAAATCTGGGCGGAAAGGGTTGATGGCTTTAAAAGTGGATCTGGAAAAAGCCTACGATCGGTTATCCTGGGAGCTCATCCAAGAAACGCTTTTCGATGTAGGGATTCCTGATTCCCTGATTAATTTGATTATGAAGTGCATTACCAGCGTTTCCCTACAAGTCAACTGGAATGATGTCCTGAGCCCCGCCTTCCGTACGTCCCGCGGTATTCGCCAGGGTGACCCTATCTCCCCGTATCTGTTCGTGCTTTGCATGGAAAGATTAGGGCACACTATCACTAACGCGGTGTCTTAGGGGCAGTGGAAGTCTATAAAACTGAGCCGTAATGGTCCACCTTTATTTCATCTTTTCTTCACGGATGATCTCATTCTCTTTGTCGAAACCTCCCAGGATTAGGTGTCTGTCATAAGAGGATTTCTTCATGATTTCTGTGCCGCTTCCGGGCAACGAATAAGCCATGCCAAGTCTCGCTGCTTCTTTTCCCTTAATACGCCTCCTTCTATGACGCGGAGCTTAAGTTGAGCCCTTGGGTTTAGACAGACCAAAGACCTTGGTCATTACTTAGGCGTTCCTCTTTTGCACGATCGTGTTAACAAAAGGACCTATCAACACATTCTTGACAGGGTCCAATAACGATTGTCTGGCTGGACTGCCAACCTTTTGTCTTTGGTAGGCCAGACTACGTTGGTTCAGTCCGTCATTGCAGTCATCCCTAGTTATACCATGTAGACTGTCCGATTACCTTGCATCCTGTGTGATGCGATCGAGAAAGTGATGCGATAGTTCCTATGGGGTTCTGCTAATGGTTCTACGAAGACCCACCTCGTCAATTGGGAGGAGGTTTGCTAACCCAAATTGCTGGGGGGTCTGGGTATTCGACACGTTCGAGCCACTAATGATGCCCTGTTAACTAAGCTAGGTTGGACTATGATTGTTAGTCCGAACATTTTATGGGTTCAGGTTCTCTCAGCAAAGTACAAATTTCACGTTCGCAACCTCCCCACCTCCTTGGGTGCCACCAGGGGATCCATGGTATGGTGAGGCATCAAGGCCACCTGGCCCCTAGTCACTTGTCACTCAGGGTATGCAGTGGCGTATCAGGGATGGGGCCCGGACTCAGTTCTAGCTCGACTCGTGGCTTCGTGGGGTGGGACCCCTTATTTCCCATGCCCTCTCCCCCATCCCATCTTCCATGCTCAATGTCAACATCTGGGACCTCGTGGATCCTGACGGTAATTGACAGTGGGACAACTTTCACCATTCTCTCCCACAGTCGATTTGTCGCGTTATCGCTGGGACTTTGCCCCTGAAACCTTTCTTCGGGCTGGATACTTTGGTTTGGGGACCCTCCGACACCGGCAAGTTCACCGTGACATCCACCTACAACATGATCATGAGCACTGCCGATGCAGCAATATCCGAAGCCTGGAAAGGTATCTGGAAATGGCATGGGCCCCAACATATTCGGCCCTTTCTCTGTCTCCTGGCGAAAGAGCGTTTATTGACTAATCAGGGAAGAGTGAGACGACACTTCACTACGGATGGCACTTGCTCTCATTGTTCCTTGGAGGAATCCTCATTACATGCCATTTGCGACTGTGCTCACGCCCGGTATGTGTGGAATAGCTTCCCTCCTCCGATGATTCCCCAAAACTTTTACAGGTTGCCTCTGAGAGAGTGGCTCCATCACAACCTCAACCTTCACAGCAAGGTGCTGGGCCACGACTAGTCGCTCCTCTTTGGCATCACCTGTTGTTTTCTTTGGCAATGGAGGAATCTGTCCCTCTTCGATGCTCAGTTCTGTTGGCCACACTCACCCATTTATCACATTTTGTCTTATGCAGGTCTGGTTCTCCACTCAACCATGTGGCACAGCAGAGCGATGGCGACCGATCCGCGCATTCAGCAGGAGAACCTTCTTGGCTGGACCCCACCTCCTACCGACCGGATCAAGTTAAACACTGATAGCGTGAGCAACCGATCTTTGGCCACAGCTACTGCCGGTAGTCTACTCCAAGACAGTGACGGCAACTGGAGGGGAGGCTTCTCCCATAACATTGGCTGGTGCACTCCTCTCCAAGCAGAGCTCTGGGGCATCTATACTGGACTGTCTCTTGCCTAGAACCTAGGGTACCGCAGGATCGAGCTTGAAGATGATTCTACTACTGTGATTGATATCTTTTCTTCCCTGGATCATCGAGCTCGAACTCCCTACCCTCTTGTCCTCGGTATAAACAAATTGTTCTCTAGGAACTCGACTGTTGTTCATCGCCATGTTTATCGAGAGAGCAACAGAGCCGTCGACTAGCTTGCTCATTATGTCGGTCATTTTAATGTCGGGGTTACTTTTTTTGACACTACACCTATAGGGTGCCATATGATCCTTGTAGAGGATATTTCAGGAACTTGTTCCCCGCATCTTGTTATGTAATTTTGTTTTCTTTCCCTTAAAAAAAATTAATGAAGAGGGGATAGTAGCCAATTTTTGACTGATTTGTCTCCCTTTGTTATGTGTCGCTCTAGTTCATTCACTCCAAAAATTGAGAGATCCTCTAGGATATCTGTAAGATGTTAAGGGTCCTGTTATAAGAAAGTAAAATTCTAATTTTCTATCTTAAATTTGAATTGATTTCCAATGAGATCTCTAATATGTAGAAGCTTTCTCTAATTCCAAGAATTATTATTATTAGGTTGAGCACTTCAAAAAAATTTCCTTGTAAGAATAATGGTGTGTACCCACTTGACCTACAAGGCTTCACTATCATTAAAAAGAATCCAAACTCTTTTTCCTAACAAGACATTATTCTAAGTAGAAAAATGTTTAATCCCTAGTCCACCCTCTTTTTTAGGTCTATAAAAGTCATTTCATTTAACCTTTGTATGAGCCTTTGACATAACTTTTCCAAACCGCAAAAATTTCTTAAGTTTAGACTCTAGTTTTTTAATAATGGAGGAGGAAAGTATAAAATGACTAGACCAATACACCTGAAAAGTAGAAAGAACGGAAATAACCAACTGAAGTCTACCAGCATAGGATAGAATTTTATAGGTCCATTTGTTTACTCTGGAATCAATTTTATCCAACAGTGGCATGCAATCTCTCCTAGACAATCTACCTGTTAAAAGAGATACTCTCAGATATTTCATAAGGAGATAACCTCTTTTAAGACCCGAAATTGTTTCCATCTAATGGGCCATATGATTTATATCAGGAGATAAAAAGAACTGACTCTTGCTAAGGATCATGTCCATGCAACAAAAATTTGAGAAAGTGTGCATGCAATTAAGCAAAGTATGCACCAAAGTTAAATCAGCATGACAAAACAATAAAAGATCATCAGCAAACAAAAGATAGGAAAGTTTAAGAGCTTTACACTTCCAGTATTTTGCAATAGATGAACCAGACTGAAAGAATCAACAACTAATAGCATGTTTGGTTGAGTAGAGTAGTTATTCTATTACTGATTTATTTTTCTGATGAATAGTTATTCCTTTGTTCGATTAGAAAATAACATACTGAATAACTAATCATAGGTTTAGTTATTACTATAGTTTGAGGAATAGTTAAAGATACCTCTCCTATCTTTATCTATTAAATGTGGAATAAGTAAAAATAACCTTTCTCTCTCATTGAAGAAAAATAATAATAGTAGTAGTAGTAGTAGTAGTAGTAGTAGTAGTAGTAGTAATAATAATAATAATAATAATAATAATAATAATAATAATAAACAAGAAGAAGAAAGTTAATGATAATGAAAAGCTTTGACAAATAAAATTTACGGAGGTCTTTGATAGAAAATTAATTCATATTCTAATTAATCCAGGTAGCCTATATAAATTCATTAATCAAAGCATAATTAAGAAGGAGGGGGTTATTAGAAAATTGAACCAGTAGTAATCGCAATAGGTGGACATACGAAGCTTTACAATAAAAGATACATGAATTAAAGTTTATTGATGAATTGCCATTTAATATCGATGCCTTAGTGATCAAAATTAAGGGCAGTGATATTGATAAGTAGAAATTATCCTATTTTATATTATTTATATAACAAATTTGAATTAAATTATTGCATTTTCTTATTAGTTATTTAAGTTATTTAATTTTATATTTCATTTTTAAAAAGACTTTAAATTGTACTATCAAATTTCTTGTAAGCTTAGTGGACTTAAAGAAAGAAATCTAGAAGAAAATTTATCTCAAAATAAATTTTAGGCCAAAAAGAATCCAAAATAAAAAAACAGCCCACCAGAACAAAGAATCATCCCAGCACAAAGAAGCAGAGGAAAAATAGATGAAACAATAGCAGAAAATGAAGCTCATTAGACACCTCCAAAGTGACACAGTAGAAGCCAAGAGAGAGCAACATGTAGTCGCCAAGACAAGCACCAAAAAATAATAACAAAGCGCAAGATAAAAGACCAAAATGACACACTAGCAGAAATAAGCAACAAAGAAAAGGCCAAACTACATCAGGAAAGTGATGTAAAACGCAAACGTAAAATCTGGGGATGCAAAACACAATGCAGAAAGGAGAGCAGACAAAATGCAACGCAGTCTAGAGGGAAGATAGGAACCAAAACACATCACCAAGTAGGGATAACAATGGGCTGGGTGGAGCTTAGGCTGCACCTGGCCCAGCTGGACTCGACCTACAGACTAGGTGGCTCGTGGCTACATTCGTGGCTCAACGGGTCATTGGTCAGGCCTGGTTGGGCCAGCCAGTCTATACACTTTTTAAAAGAAATTTGACAAAATGACACCATTTTGCATACTTCCTTTAGACCACAGGCTAGGCTGGGTTAGGAAAGCCCCAGTCTGAGTTAGGCTCGTGGCTTGGTTAGGTCAAGACTACTATCTTTGTCATTGAGAGGAAAATGCAGCATAGTAAAAAAGGAAATAAAATGCAACAGTAGAGAGAAAACACAACATGCTAGTAGCCAGAAGAAAAACGTAGAAGCAACATGCAACGGAGAGGAAGACCACTATAACACAACAGCCAAAGGACAAAAATACCAACAGCAGAACAAGCAGCGTTGAGTGGAAGAAAGAGACTCACCCACCCAACATTATCTCCATCAAATATCTTCAAAGTGGACGATATAAGAAAAAACTCATGCCAATCCATTTGAAATGGAAGCGATAAGAGGAAAATCATCAAATATCCAGCAACATGCGGCTCTTGGAGATGTTTCAGAGGATGTAAAAATGGAGGAGCAATGGAGGGAAGGATGAGCAAGTAGTCAACACAAGAGTGGTAGGTCTAGAGAGGCTTTGTCATCTATACAATGTGGATGAGGTTAGAAGTTGTGTTAAGGAGCATCTGGGTTGATAAGGAATCAATTCCTACCCATTTTTAGTTGATTCAAGGTTAGTGTAGGGATTGTTTAGATCTTAAAAGGGCTAGTCTGAGGTCTAAAATTGGAACATTTCAATGAGTTTTTCTTGAAAACCTTATTCCTTTTGTTTATGGTTTCCTATACTTAAGTTGATTCTACTTATTAATTTTAATTTAGAGATGCACTTTGAATATTTGGATAATTAATTTTATCAATTCATTGACTTATTACTGATTTTATGAATATTTATGCTTTATTCTTTGATTCCTAGATTTAACTTGATTTGTTTTAAACTTCAAACACCCCCTTTTTGTATATAAGTATTAGTTTAGCTAAATTTATAGGTTTCATTATTTTGAATTGTTTGGTTTTTGAGTTTTTCCTAATTTCAGCTTATTAATAAAGTTAAACTTATATGTAAGGATAATTGGATGAAAATGGACAGCTTGGATGAAATCTTTATATGTGATTCTCGTCTAAAAAAAAGCATAGCTTAATGTGTTGTGTATATTTCATACGAAAATGTTGATTAATATAACATGGTGGTAGATATGGACTTTTTCTTTCAATGGTTTATTAGTTTATAGAAAGGTTGTTTTACTGGTTGAATTATGTAAAAATATGTATCTTTATTGAATTATATTTGTAAACGTTATGATGTAATTATTTCTTTTAAAAGTATTATGATAAATAAACTAAATTAGTAAATTAACTTTTCTCTTGAGATCGACTCTTATTTTCACTATGCTAAATTGGTTAATAAATTCAAAAGTAAAATAAGAATTTAATTTGTATACGGCTAATGACAAGTATCAAATTTTACCTTTTGTTGAAAAATATTTTCTTGCTAGTACAACAAAATCTATTAGGAAAGAAATATGTTGAATTAGACAAAACATGAATGAGTTACTTTATGAATATTGGGAAAGATTTAAAAGATTGTGTGTAGTTGCCTCAATCAGAAGATTAGTGACCAATTAGTAATACAATATTTCTATAAGTGACTTTTACCATATGTTAGGAGTATGGTAGACAAAGCTACTAGGGGTGCATTAGTTGAGAAAACTCCTACATAAACTAGATAATTAATCTCCATCATGGCTGAAAATTCACAACAATTTGGAACTAAAAATGAGATTAATCAAGTTAGGAGTGTTAACAAAATAGATGTGCATGCCATTCATGATCAACTAAATGAAAATTCTCAACAAGTAGCTCATTTGACTACTTTAGTGTCGAAATTTGTAACTGGTGGTATTACCTAAGCTCATGCTTGTGGAATTTGTACTAATATTAAACTACTAATGCATGTCCTTCTTTGCAAGTTCAAGATGTGAATGTTGTGGATAGTGGATAGTTATCTAGGATAATGAGGGTTGGAAAGATCATCCAAACTTTAGATGTGGACCTAGGACAAACATACCTAATTTTGTTAGTAACCAACATTACCGCAAAAAGTGCATTAGGCAACAGATAAAAGAGTAGCTATAAATATAATTATTGTTACCTTTTTATTAAGGCAACAAAATTCATATCGTTAGACAAGTGATGTTGTTATAAGTACAAGGCAATAGAATTTTTTGATTTGGAAACAAAATAAAAAAAAATGTGTCTTTAATTTTTGACTAAGGCAATATAATAGTTTCAAACTATAGCAACAATGCTAAATAACTATTGCAACACTTTAAATCTTTTTAGGCAACAATGTTAAATAGATATGGCAACAAAGTGAATTTTTTGGTGACAATAAAAGAAACAATTTATTCTTTCATTTCTAATAATATTTAATGTAAAAGCAAACTCTAGTCATTATGTAAGTAACATCTATATTTACATTTAAAGGAATATATAGATATTAACGTACATCTTAATTGCATACGTACTATCAAATGTAAACGACCAAAAAATTGCATTTATATATAATATATAGTCCACAAGGACTTAAAAAATTGGAAATTTATCATATTCAAAATACAAAAGCAAATTACATGTGTGTTTATGGTTACGAAATAAAAAAGCAAATTCTACAATCCTTTATAATTGCGAGAAAAATTACATGTGCCTCAATAACTCTTTATCAATTATAGAATTTGAAGTTGATGTTAGGCTTCTTCAACTTGGCTTTGTAATATTTCTCAAAGTCCTTTGGAAGTATTAATGTACATGTTCTTTCGTACTGTATGCATTCTAACTTCTTGACAGATAGCTTCAATCTGTGAGTAGATATCCATTTATGATGAGGACAAAAAAACAAAGCATCATTAGAAGGAAAAGTATACATTTCATACTTGTATGAAAACTATTAAAATATAAAAAGCAGTTAAAATACATATAACAATAGTATGTCATCAATCATATTCTTGATAAATGGACGGGAAATGTTTACTTCACATCCCATCAAACTGATTCACATATACCAATATTCTCTATCTAATCTACTGCATCAAATTTCTCACTAATTGGATTCACCAAGTGTAGCATGAAATAAAATTTCTCATCAAACTTCACAAAAAGTACTAACTCATTCTATCAAAGAGATCACTTTCATAGCCCTTAACATAAGTACATCTATAATAATTTTTACCTGAAAAAGATGAATAATAATATCTTTGTAAGGTTTGACCTTAAGAGGCTACCCTGTCTTGACTTCAACACCTAGTAAAATTAAGTAAAGATTACCTTTATAGAATCTTTCAAGTCCCACTCCAAATTTTGCAAAAAGCTTTTACGATCCACATAATCTTTTCCCTCTATGCATAAAATGGTCTTTAAATGGTGCTGACCCAAATCAATTCTCAAAATAGGAATCTTTTTTATATCTTGCCCAATTTTTGTCATCTTTGAGTCATCATTAGATTACTCATGGATGTTAGGATAATATCAAACATTAAAAAGGTTGGTAATAAAGAGAAATGAAAGAGATAACTTACTATAGAAATTATCTTTAAAGAATTTCTCAAGATAGGAATATTATGTCTTGCTTAAAAATATAAAGATTTTGAATGCATATTGTAACTAAAATTATAAAAGTGCATCACATCCATTTATACTTTGAAAGGAAAAAAATCATCAAAATTGGATGAGGACGTTGGCAAACTTTACTATTTGATTTGAAGAGTTGAAATCAAATGATGTTTTCTTATAAAATCTAACAATTATCATAGTTAAACGGCTATAAAAGAATAACTTAATCAAAATAAAAACAATTAAGGTGAATTACTTATAAGAGATTTCATAATTTTAATAATTCAAGCTAAAGCAGGCAAAGGAAATAGGCCCAAGCAACTTGAACATCCTCTACTCAAACATCTCTTTGTTTCATCTTATGCATTCCCTCACACTCATCAAAGTAAGGATTTATGTCAAACCCAAACAATTCAATAACTCTATTTATTCCTTTCTACCTTATTTTACATTGATTATATCATATATTATATAATCTTTGAAAGAATAAATGGTGTATACCTAATCTAGAAGTCTATACATCTCCAAGTACATTAGCAAATAACATGAGCTTTTTCTTTCCATGAAACCCAATACATAATGATTCTTGCATTTTTTATCCATCTAGGGAGAAACAAATAAAGATAACGTAATTACGCAGAGACAACTATTGACAACAAATAATCGTCAAAAGCTGAAAGACTAAAAAATAGATGCAAGAAATCAAAACAAACAAATAGACGCATTAAATGGATCTAGATCCAAGATGGACAATGAGGAAAAGCTTCAAAGGAGGAATGACGCTATAAGGACACAAAAGAGAGAGATCAGCAAAAGCAATAGAAGACGATGAAAAAGAAGAGTTATTAGATGAAGAGGAGGACACTGAACGTGGGTTGTAGAGTCTACTTCCTTGACCACTACTAAGCCTCAAACTCAACACCGTTTGATCACTTTGCTGCATTCCTTGATCTTTCACTTAAAGATTGAATCTCCACCTTTGAAATCAAAGTATATACAGAGAAAAGGATTAAAAAACAAGACCAAAAAAATTACAACAAGCATAACCAAAAAAGAATGACTATTTTCCTATCTACAAGATTATCACGCAATTATAACATATTTATTATATAATCTATGAAAGAATATGTAACATCCCGTCCCCATATTAAGGGTTAGAACCTCAATTTCAATAATGTAGTAGAAAAACTAGAAATGAAACTTAAGTGTTAGATTTAGTGAAGGAAAATACGTTGGAGAAGTTTACTGAGAATATTTTAGTATGGCAGTTTTAGATAGTGGAGTAGAAATTTATGATCTTTATAAGGGGGAGATGTTCAGGAGCATAGATGTATCGTCTATAAAGACGTATCGTATGTGATCACATCACATTATCTGTGATGATGTTATTTCATCTGTAAAGACGTATCATCTGTGATAACGTCATATCGTCTTAAGAGTTGCATCGTCTTAAGTTGACTTTTCTTCGTCTTAAGTTGAATTTACTTCATCTTAAGAGTTGCATCGTCTTAAGTTGACTTTTCTTCGTCGTAAGTTGATTTCGCTTCATCTTAAGAGTTGCATTGTCTTAAGTTAACTTTTGTTTTGTCTGCCCTTTTCGCTTCGTCTGCTTATTGCTTCGTTTGCTTTTGGTTTTATCTGCTTTTCAGCTTCGTATGCTTATTACTTCATCTGTTTTTTGGCTTCGTCTGCTTATTACTTTGTCTACTTATTACTTCATCTGCTTTTTGGCTTCGTCTGCTTATTGCTTCGTCTACTTATTACTTCGTTTGCTTTTTGGCTTCGTCTGCTTATTGCTTCGTCTTCTTATTACATTCGTCTGCTTGGCCATTCATCTGCTTTTCCATTCGTCTACTTTGCCATTTGTCTGCTCTGTCATTCATCTGCTTATTGCTTCGTCTTCTTTGCCATTCGTCTGCTTATTACATTCGTCTGCTTTGCCATTCGTCTACTTTTTGCTTCGCCTGCTTATTGCATTCGTCTGCTTTGCCATTCGTATGCTTATTGCTTCGTCTACTTTTTAGGTTCGTCTGTAATTTGGCTTCGTCTGCTTTCTACTTATGTGACCCAAACTTCTTCTTCTATACACTGTTCGTCTGATGATATCGTCTAGTCCATCTTTGACCCTTCAGGTGATAGAATTTGTCTCCAATGTCTTCAGGAAAGTTATAAACCTGTAAGTTCTCTTTCAAATCATTTAACAAGGATCTTGATCCGATACCTATAACAAAAGTGATGCTAGTTTTCCTAAAAGAAAAAGGTTCAATATGATTGAGGACAGAACCAAATTGAATGATTTTGGTGTTAATGGAGACATAAGACATAGGGGAATATGTTCTAGAAGAAAGTGTTGCAAAATGACTTCATTGTTGGGGTAAAAAAGAACATGTAAAGTTGACCCGAAATGATGTGTTATAGGAAAAATCTGAAAGTGAGTGAGGGGTTATGATTTGTGATTACAGTGGTTTTATTAAGTCATAAACTTTAGTATAAATTATACTTAAGTGAGTTCTAATAAAGGAAACTAGATAAGTGGATAAGAAATAGACAGGTGTCCTAGCTAAATTTAAGATTTTTATTACCTAAAAAGGCTAGCTACTGTCCTTATCCTTATCCTTCTTAAAACTTCTTTCTTTACAATTTCTCCAACCCAGAGCTTTTCATCAAATATTCACCAAAGTTAAACCTTGCTTTTCTCTGTTTCCACTTCCACTTTAATATTTCTTCCTTCTATTACAAGAAAAACCAAACCTCCTTGTCAACCTTCCAGATGGGGTACGTGAGTTGTATGAAAGTTAAGGATTTGTGATGGTTGAAGATTTTGGAGCTTCAAACAAGTCATGTGTCTGTGTTCAGGTGTTTCCAGAATTTGGAAGCAAATGCTTTATTGGAGCGTATTGTGAGTCAACCTAGATAATTTCCTAGGATTGATTTGATTTGTTTAAACTTCCAATATTATTGAACTACTTGTGATTTATTTCTAAATTTTGGACTTAAAGTCCGGGGAGTTTAATAGTTAGGCATGTATTGGAAGTGCTCTGATTGACGTGAAATCCTATTTGATATGTGAATTCTTAACAAAAGTGATTACCGAACTTAGGTCCGATGATTATGAGCTTTGTTTGAGTATCATACGTGATTGTGATATATAACATATATGTATTTGATGCATTTCATAAAATGCATGTTCAGATAAAGGCGTTCTGACTTGAGTTGCCAATATGAAGCGCTTCCACGTAGAGCTTTACTCTGTAATTTCTGATTCTATATGTAGACCTATACTCTGTGATTCTGTTCTGACTGCGCCATATGAGCCAGTATTTGTATAAGTAAGTGATAGGCACTCAATCACAACAATAAGAAAGAATATGAGTCGAACATATAATATTATAAGATTGAATTTCTTTGAATAGTTTGCAAAGTTGAAATGAGTGATAAAGTGATATGACCTGTTTGCTATATTAAACTGTGTGATTATATGATATCCCATGCTATGTGTAATAACAAGAATATAAATATGATCTAAATGAATATCTGTGACTTATGTGATATGTTTATATGATACGGTGAAATCATCAGTGATGGTTCACTCAACTGAGTTCAGAAAACTCATCAAAATTGCAACGTGACTTTTTAGGTTTTATAAAGGTCTCTAGAAAGGGCTTCAAGTAAGAGTTTTAGATCGGGATTATTATGCGCCTGCATATTTATTTCATTATATTGTATTGAAAGTGTAGTTTTAAGTGTTATATCAGAATGTAAAGACATTATGAATGTTAGTAATTTGTATATATTTGAAATGGACCAAAATGGCTGTTGAATACTAATCTTTGTAATAATTGTATCTGTGAATGGAAAATGTTTATAAAATAAAGTAGGGCCCAATTTGGTTATGGATTTTCACATATCGTTTTATGTTTTTAAAAAAGGAGTTTATACTGAGTTATTGAATGATTGAGTGTCCTAGCATGCCACTATCACAGGGCACAAGCTCGGATATGACCCATCAACGTCAAGTTCGGGTCTTGCGGGAATGGGGTGCTACATTAATGTGGTATCAGAGCCCAGAAGTATTATCTTATATGGGCATTTTGAAATATGTGTTAAGTGACATGCATTTTAGTCATGTCATAGCAAGCAGCGGCAACTGAGCCCCAGTATGAGTCACATACATGAGCATTGCTTAAGAGTCTAAGTTGTTATAAGCATTGAGAAAAATGATGATTTGACAGAATGTGAGAAAATAAAGGTTTATGGACATTTGGAAATGAGAAATAGTATCTGGTTTTGTATAATAGATAAAGGTTCATATATAATAGATAAAGGTTCACCACAATGGTGTATGTACCCTTGAAGGTAATACAGGTATAAATAGGTATATTGCCATGGATTGATTGAGAAAAATGAAAATATGAGTAGAAATGAGGAGACTAAAGTGTATAGACAGAATGAAATGAAATCATAAAATTGTTATGATTATAAAAGGATGAATTTGGAATCGAAATGGTTATGTGAGTATTGTCATCTTGGACTTATGGATACCTTAGGAAAAAAAGAATCTCTTTTCAAAAGATAAATTAAGTGAATGGTGTGATGATAT